>VYXF01003810.1:366164-382137 GCA_013397295.1 Polioptila caerulea | reverse complement strand
GCTCGGGGGGCGGCCGGAGCCCGCTGGGCTCCGCAGCGCTGCGCAGGGCTCCGCGCCCCAGCCCGCCGTGCCGCCCGGCCGGGGCTGCCAGTGCCGCCTGCGCGCTGCTCCGGCCGCGGCGAGCGAGGCAGACAGCGAGGGAGGGAGGGGAGCAGCATCCCCCCGCCTTCCTCCTCCTCCTCCTTCTCCCCGCGCCCCGGAGGAGGGTTTACCCACCCGCTTTGTGCCGAGCCGCCCGCCCCGCAGCGTAGGCAGCGGGGATGGGTCGCTGTCGCTGCCCCGCTTTGGGGCCACCGCCCCGAGCGATGGATGCTCCGGGGTCCTCCGCCCAGCCCCGGCCTCAGAAAACCGCCATCCTTTCGGCGCAGGAGGATGAGCAGAGCAGAGCAGGGCTGGCTGCTCCCTACCTGTTGAAGGGGGGAGCTCCTCGAGGCGCTGATGCTCCTGCGAGGAGGTGGGCAGCACCCCAAGCTGCCTCCACGCTGCCAAGCCTGGCCGAATCCCGGGTCTCCCGCCGGGGCAGGGAAGTTTGGCCCACAACTTGGGATTGCAGAGGCTTATATCGCAATAAAATGATAGGCAGAGGGGAACAAACGCGGGGAAAGGGAGAGGAGGAAGGGAGGTTAAAATGCAGCAAGGAGTAAGCAGCGAAGGCAAGGGCAGGAGCGGTGTGGAAATGCAGGGATCCCAGAGGAAGGGCTGGCCAGAGCTGGCTGGGCTCAGGGAGGTTTTGCAGAGCCACACAGCAGCGAAGCTGGGAAGGCGAAAGCTGACAGTAAGGCACACTCAAAATATATTGTCCCTGCAGAGCTCTCCCCGTTACACTCGCACCGCAAGGCTCAGCCGCAGTTGACTCCAAGGTACAGAACCAGCCCTCCATCACCGAGGGTGCGGGGTGGGCGAACGGAGCATCGCTGCAGGCACTGCTGACCACCCCAGAGCTCCTCTATAAAACACTCTTGGTTCTGAATACTTAAAATAACACGCAAACATGCTTCAGGACAAGGGCCCTCAAGGCATGGGTGATTAAATCCAATTTAACTGTCCGTCCTCTGCACTGAGGTATTAGAAAATGACCCAGTTCTTGCTTGCAGGAAAAAGTTAGGGGCCATCATGGTTCTACCTCATCCCTGCAGACCACAGCCATCCTGACTTTGGTGAGATTGGGATATTTATCATGACATTCCTGGACAGTAGGAAGGAACCTCATCTTGCTTTCAAAGCCAAATTTCATCTCCCTGTGATCTGAGGATGGTCTTTACTAATCCATGCCTCCAGATGTATCTGTAAGCAGCAGGTTAAATGCCAGTAGAGTTCTGCTTTCCTCTGCTGGGCAGGGTCCACAGGCAAGACCTGAAGAGCTCACAGAATCTGAAACCAACATCTCAAACAAAAACTGGTCACTGCCCCACAATCAAATCTGCCATGTTTTTGACCAGAGCAGGAAACATCTTTAGTGTTACTGCAACACTTGGCTCACTTACAGGAACCCTGAACCACCACAAACCCTAATCAAGATAAGTTTCTCCAGCCCTCAACATCACATCCAACCCCAAATGGAGATTAAATACTCATGGAGGAACAATTTTGCAGTAGTAGCAAGACCTTCAAGTTGTTATTTTTTGTCCTCTGAAAAATATTTTGCCTGAGCAGCAGAGGTCTAACTTTGGAGCTCTCGTGTGGACAGCCAACATTTTAATTGTCCTTAGACTGTTCACACATGAATGACAGCACCCAGTACAGGGTGTAGGGCCGTTGCCATTTAAAAAAAGTCTGTTTCTGCATTGAATTCCTCCTGCCATAATATAAAGCATCACTCAAGAAGACAGCTGTGTGTGACGCTGGCAGAGGAGCTTTTTGCTGGTCTCCAAAACTAGGACAAATCATAGGATCATAGGAAAACTCATATTGGAAGAGATTTCAGGACATCAGCAGCTAATCCAGTGTCCTACTCTGGGCATGGTCAGCTAAGGAAGAGCCCTGTGAGCAACAAAATTTGTCCACAGTTCTTCACACAGGATTCCTGCTTACAACCACATTTCCTCCAAGCTACATCCTCTGTTCCTCATTTATATGCTTGTGAACAAAAGAGTGTTGGCAAGGGAACAGGGAAGAGCCCAGAGGGAGTCCCAAGGCACAGCCATTCCCTCAGCTAAAAGCCCCAAGGACCTGGCCCACCACCTTCCCACTGGGAGCTGGTGCTCCACTGGAGAGCACAGCAGGATGACCACGCTCAGACAGGGGACCTGGCCCACTCAAGGACATTGATGGCCTTGAGGCTGAGAGCAGAAATCATCCTGGTACTTGTTCTTCCTCTTTTCCAAACTGATTCAGCTGCTGGCATGAGCTGCCTTGGATGTGAGAAGAGGCATGAAACAGAATCAGCGAGACAGGCATATCCGGAGACAGAAGTGACTCAGGATTTTAAATGGCTCCTATTGAAGAATATTCCAAAATGTACACATTTAAGTACTGCTAACAACAGTCAGAGGCAGTGAAATCCATGCTTCTCTTGAGGCTTGTTCTTCCATGAGCAACAGTCATACACACTTCCCCAGGAGCAACATCTCTCACTCCACCCTGAGATGCCTTCACCAAATGCTGCCTCCCCTGCTCAGAGGTCGCTGACGCTCTCAGCAGCCTGAATGGGTCTTGGGCGTAAGGCCCTTTATTGGAAGAGCTTTTCCAAGAATCTAAAAATCAAGTTGAATCACTCCCCTTGTGGCCACAGCACACGCCAGATTCTTACAAAGATGGGGAAGTGGCTAGCTGGAGTCAGAAGGGAAAGCACCACATGAACAGTGACTTGCTAAGAGGTGCAGCACCTAAGAAAGGTACACCTCCCACATTAGGAGGCCTGTGGATATGCCCTTTGTAACCCTTTCTGCCCCTCCAGATGTGCTGATCCACGCCACAGTCAGCTCATGCAAATCCTTGGTAGAGCACCTGTGCACCACAGCAAGGTCATCTCCCAGCTGCCAAACCATTCATCAAAGTATCCACCAGTGAAAGCCCTCCTGGAGTAGAGAGGCTGCGCCAGAGATCCCAAAAATCATCATGTCCCTCAGGATTTCCTCCCCCCACCTGTTAGCCCTGCAGAGACATCAGGGGAGGCTGTGGAAATCTTCCTTTATCCCAGCCAGTGCTGAAAAGCAGCTGACCCATAAGGGAAGGGCGTGCTCCGACCATCTGGACAGCGCATGGTGATGGAATCAAAGACATAAGGGTAATCCAGCAGTAGTACAGGCAGGGTTTGGACAACAGGGGATGCTGTCAGGATGGAAGGAAGAGGCTTTGGCTAGGGAAGCAGGCATTAGGTAGCTTAAGAAGTCCAGTTTTAGACAATCTTTTCTCTGGGGGGTATGGGTAGTGTTATCAATATCTAGTTGTAATTGCCTTGATCTCTGCTCTCTTCAGAAGTAAAGGTAAGCCTCCATTAAGAGTATCAGTCTCTGTGGATACATTCATCAATTTAAGAGACATAAAAACATCCTGTGAAACTTGTAAGCAATTATCTTTTAATACATCACTCCATTATAAGGTTTTAAATTTCTTTTTTAAACTATCTAACCTGCCCATCTCAGCCTTTACCTGCTGGAACACCTCCCTGAACTCTGTCACAGTCCAGGAGCTCATGGCTTTGAGGCAAAACCTTTCTTATGGTGATCAAGGTTAAAATGTGGCTGTCACCATATTATCGAAGAGTAATCTCTCAAAATGGAAGTACAGCAGCCTGGGAATACCTTGTTAATAATTAGCAAAGCCTTTCCCTCCCATCAACCTGCTCAACCAGCCAGAATAAAAGTTTGCTTGCTTTGAGGTCCATGCTGCAATGCCCTTGAACAGAATGGAATTGCAGATTTGAGCCCTTCAACAACAAGGCAGGAGGGCCCATTCTGCAGGTGCAAGCTGCAGCAGGAGCTTAGGGATGTGCAGCAGCCCTCCAGGACACACAGCTCTTGGGGGCAAGCCCAGGGCACCCCCATTCTTCCCAGCCCATGCCCAAAGGCAGCATCTCGGGGAGCTGGCTGCAGTTCTGTGGCGGGGAAGGGCTGAGCCGGGGCAGAGCCGACCTTCCCCAGCGCTGAAAGGCAGGAGGGCAGCGGGCTGCGAGGGACATGGCCCCGTTACACCTCCCACAGGGCCACGGCGAGGCACAGAGCCGCTCCAAGGACGAAGGATCATCGGCACAGGGAGGGCACTGCAGTTACAAATGTCCTGCGGGGGTTCAGGCTCTTTGCGTGGAGCAGCTGGCATGGGGAGAAAACGGGACCCAGTGCTGGGCACAGCGGAGTCCTTTGTGCCAGTGCGGTGTGAGGGGCTCCCTGCAGGCTGACATCCACTTCAGAGCCCTCTCTTGGTGCCAGGGAAAGCAGCCAGCCTGCAGACAGGTGGCCAGAACAAAGATACTCTGCCTTTCCCTGGAAGCTGCCGGTCATTCCCCGCCGAGGAGTACCATGATGATGTCCTGCTTCCCAAAGAGCTGGGGCAGGAGGGCTCTTTTCTCCCGTTCCCTTCTACTCTTAAAGCACCCAGGGACAGCTCGGCAGCCTTACAGACCAAACTCTTGTCCCACTCCTGTTGTCATCTTCTGTCTGTCCATCCCCGGGTGGCAGCTGCCCCTTCTCCCCATCCGCCCGCTCTCTGCAACCGGAGCAGCGTCAGAGCCGGCTGCTGCCGGTGCTTTATTAGCCCATCTCCATGGCAACTCGCCTCCAGCTCCACTCGGAGAGACCCCCGGCTCCTCTCTGCCATAAATCAGCCACCCGCCTTCATCCCTGGGCGGCCGCGGGGTCACGGCTTGCCCTGGATGCCTCTGTCCCAGCCTCCCAGCTGGGGCTGCAGTTTGCCATCTGTGGCACCACGTTTTCACCCCTCAAGCAAAGGCTAATATCCATCCAAAGAGGCAGCATCCAAAAACTGGTGGTTTGGAGCCACCTATGTAAACCAGCACGGAGCTGGAGTTCTGCCTTTGGGCAGGGAGCAGAGTGCAGGGACAGCCCCCACAATAGCACTGGGCTGAGGGAGAAGGGCACTGTCTCCTTCCCCTTGTCCATGGTGAAGCCCTCAAAGCCTGCCCTGAGGGGACAAAAGCCACCTAAAATCCTGTGCTCTCCCTGGTGTCCCAAAACAGCTCGAGAGCTGTTTTAGTCCAGCACAGCTTGAAGCAGGTGACTACAATCTGCTGGTGCCCCCAAGAACAGACTTTCCCCACACACTTTTTCCCCATGGGAAGGGGCCACAGGACATGCTCCTTTCACCCTCTCAAACACACAGCAAAACCTGTTCTTGCTGCTGAAACTCCCCCTCTAAACCCCAGAAAATGGAGAGAGTTTTGTATCCCACGTGTTATGCAGATTGTCAGTTCATCCATAAATTCCAAGCACCTGATAATGCTGGGACAAAATCTTGGCAAGACAAATACGATGGTGGCTCCTGCCACCAGAAGTTCAGGCAACTGAAGAAGCAGCCTGGCAAAGTAACCGAGAAAAATTATCATTTTCAGAAGCAGTTGGGGCACTGCAGGGCTGTGCTGGTGGGAAGGTGATGGGCTGAGGCACAGCCATGCCTTGGCTCACCTGAGGTTACTCACAATCCATAACCAAACATGCACTAGTGGAAAAGATATTTTTTCCTCACCTTTCCACATTCCCTGAGAGGAACTGGTTGATGAATCTACTGATATATAATCCTGAGGGATGCTTGCAGTGCTTCTACACAAGACCACGACCTTTGTTGCCTTAGGTGAGGGTTCCAGTGTATCTGGGGGTTTACCAAGAGCTTAGACATGCCCAAGGAAACCCAGCAATGACCATTAGGATGGTTGTAAATCTTCATTTCACACAGATGGCCAACATGCATACCCAGGCAACACCTCACAGAGCTGAAAATCCCTTCCTGCGAGGCACTGCAGAGCTCAAGGGCTGTGTCTAGGCAGATCCTGGTAAAGCAGAGAGCTGGAGTCTTGTTTCTATGACAAAACATATCATCCAAATCTCCAGAAGCCAGGTCCAACTACATGGAGAAGTACCAGAGCTCTTTTAACAGGAGGAGTTGTCTGGAAATTCAAAAGCTGTGTGCTGGCAGTGGAACAAATTCATAAAAGCTAATGGGCCTGAAAGAGACTGTATTTGTCCTGCAGTCCCTTGGCAAGAGCAAAAATAAACCTGGAGAGAAAGACCTGTTCACATACTCCCTGTTTTCTGTTCTGCAGCAGCATCAGTTCAAAAATCCCCCTGTGGAGTCATAAGGTTTTCGATGCCTCAGCATTCCTATTTCTAACATTGCACATGCTTGTCAACTCCAAATATTCTTAAACAATTTAGATACCTAACACCTAAATCAAGTGCTTACGAAGGCTGGCTTTGAGAGTCCCTGTTTGTGCTTGGTTTTTTTTCTGATCCAGAGTCCTTCTGAGTTTTTCTCTGCACCCACAAAGCTGTGAACTCAGTTTTTATTCAGAAGGAATTGAGTGGCATGGAGCCAAAACCTAGAACTTGAAACAGGGCCAGATATGAGGAGATGCACACTAAAAATTGCTGGGGTTGACAATGCCAGCTGAAGCATTTGGAAAATGCCCTCTCTTCATGTTTCCTGCAGTATATGATACCAGGTTTTCATTCCAAACACTCTCCTCAGCTTTCTTTGTCAACTCAGAGGACACCCTGGTCTCATCATAGCTTGATAAAGTGAGCTCAGTTTACATCAGCAGCCTTCTGGCACAAAGATGCTGCTGAGCTTTGGGTGCAAAGGCCATTAGGAGAATCAATCTCCAGGGAAGGGTGAACTCTGGTGCACTCAGGACCTACCACATCTGGACTTGGAGCTTATTTCTCTCACAACAGCCATCTCAGGATCCTCTCCATCGAGCAGGAGAGTCAGGCATGCACTGTGATTGTGGATAGAACCTGTCAGCAGTAGAGCAGAAGATTCCCTAAGACCTCAGCTGAACCTGCTCCTTTAACAAGAGCTCTGAATGTCACCACAGTGCCTGTGCCATGGTCCCTGGAAGGATTCAGATGTTGTCATGTTTGGTGAAGTTTACAGGGAGCACAGGAAGGCTGAGGCAATGTCTAACAGGAAGTGGGGCTAATCAGCTCTAATTAGCTGAAAAAACCAGCAGAGACCCAGGTAATAAGAGCTCTTCATGATATTTAGGTGGCTGCAAGGGCCAGGCCACTCCAAGCCCTGGCCACTGGAGCCACCCCCATGGAAGCTGAGGCTGACCCAGCAGCTCAGTGGTTAATGAAAGGAGGAATTTCTTGATGCTGAGAGTGGCTACCTAGAACAGCGGCTGGACAGAGTTAAAAGAATAAAGTGGATATTTATTAAAGGCCTTCAACAGATACACCTTGGGCAGTGCAAAAGCTTCACAGAGGCTGCACCCAAGATCTGTGATGGTCATGAGTTTTTTGGGGCAGATATAAGTTTGTTTATTTGCACATCAGAGGTTTCTTCTCCAATTACAGCTTCAGGTAATGAAGAGACATTCCCCCAGTTTGCTCCCCCCAATTTACTTTTGTTTATACTTTTCAGGGCCTGGGGATGTGATGGTGACCTTGGCTCTCAGGGCTGGAAGGATTATTTTGTCTGACCAAACTGTGAAGAGAGCTTACTAACACTCTACATGGAGTTCAGAGTTCTACACTAATGCAGCACAGGATCTGACAAATATAAAAGCTAAAAACTTAAGGCATCATTCTGAGAAATGCTTTGTGTGTTAGCCTTGTCCTGGCAGAAAGGCACAAAACAAGGAGCAGTTCAGAGCCCCAGGAGTCTCCTGTTATGCCCACAGCTCCTCATGCTGCACCATCTGCACAGCTGGTGCCAGGGCTGGGGGACTGGCTTAGCCATCAGTCCAGCCCCTGGCCTTCCCTAACTTCCCCAAGACTGGTGGAGACTCTCTGGAACTCTCTGGAACTCAGTCAGTCACATGCTTTAGCCGCCCCAGCACCAGTTTGCTGCCAGAACTGGGCCAGCACCGGGGCAGGCACGAGGCTGTGGGTCCCAGGATGGGCAGCTGGAATTCCTCCCTGGCCCAGCACTTTGGAGATGGAGCTGAGACTACAAATGTAGAGCTGATGGTCAGTGCTCTCCCAAGGCCTGCCTGCTTCAGGAGGGGGTGTTTAGTGCAAACAGGTCACAGACAAACAGCCAGGGGAGTTGTGTTTTTGGTGACAGGAGGGCTCACGGCAGAGCAGAACAGCTCTGCAGGGCAGGAAGCTCCACAGGGCACGGAGACAGGCAGATGTTCTGCTGCTCTCAGTGCCTGGCAATGGCACGTGGAGCCTTTGGAAATGCAGCCTGCCTCAGCCAAGTAGGAAAACACAGACCCAGGGACACTCAAAATGAGGAAAGAGATGCTGTAACTTCCCCCAAACCAGCAATACTCACAACAGGCCAAGCTGTCTGATCCAGAATAGCCCTATGCAGCAGGAAGCCCTGAAGCTGGCTGGGCTGTGTGGTTTCCACTCCACATCCTAAGGCCCAGCAGCATTCAGTACTGGGAAATCTAAACCAGCAGCTTTTCCTACGTCTTCTCCCTTCCACACCAGCTGAAAACAGTTTGAATACGACAACATTGGTCAAAAGCTGCCAACGATTCAGGTTAGTTGTTTTCTTCATGTGAGGTGCTGGGCTACTCTGGTGACTCCACAGCCAGAATGAGTTGGGGTCCTGGCTCTGTGAGCCCCAGTGCTGACAGGATTCACCTGCAGGACTTGGGCTTGGCAATGTGGAGAGCACAAGGCTGCAGCATCTGAGCACCAAACTTTGCAGGATTTACCAGAGTGAGCTTTACTTTGTTCCAGTTGATAGGAGGGGAGAGGATAATGATGGCCAGGATCCCTTTGCTTCCCCCCATCCAGCCAGCCCCACCATTAGGGAGGAGGCCTCCTCCTGTCTGGGAGCCAATGCACACATCACCCTCTTATTTGTAATTAGTGGAATAAGAATGCTCAGTCAGCTGGGAAATCTGCCTGAGTAAATGACATCCTCAAGTGCTTTCTAATCCGAGCAAGGCAGCCTCTCACTTCACTGAGCTAATGGGCTGCAGTGGGGGGCACCAAAATTTCTCCTGTGGACCCACATGCACCCAGGAACACTTCTTTAGCTAATTCTCCCTGCCAGCAGCCCCCGCTGGTCAGCTGGGAGTAGCTGCTAAGTCCTGCCAAGAGTTTGTGCCAGTAATTAATCTGCTTCAGCCTCACAGCACTTGCTCCCTCCTCAAGGCAATAAACTGTTTAAGGAATGGTCCAGGCAGAAAGGACTCTTGGGTCAGGGAATATGGGAGCTACAGAAAGCCCAGAGGTAGGTTCAAGGGCAGCTGCAGTGCTATTTCCATGGGACAGGACTTCAGAAGTGAAAGAACTGAGGTTATGAGTCAAGGCAGAGGCTGCACAGCACCTGGCAAGTCACACACTGGAATATTAACTAAAGTAATGCCCTCTGCCTCATCTCTTTTAAATTCAGGTGCACAGGGGAATCCATCAACGTAATTTATGGTGTGTAGGTCCTGAAATGCCAATCAAAGGAAGCCCAGAGTAACAAGAGTGTTAAAAGGGACCTCATTGATCACTATCTCCACAAACACAGGCTTAATTCCTTCAATCCCGGTTAATCAGACTACTTTGTTACTTTTCTTACACAGAAGATCAGTGGGAAGCATTAGGCATTAGCTATGCAATCCCCAGAAAGCTTCCCTGGTCTGGAGAAGGCGATGGAGGTGGTGTTTGGTGATGTAGAGCATCTCAAAGGTCCACAAAGGGCCCAGACAGAGCTTGGCAGTAGGACAGGGGGGTTTTATCCCCTCTTCCATAAATGGAAATTTCTCTGCATGCAAACCATCAAGATCTTGATGAAAACCTGACAATTAGCAGATGCAGAGACGATAATTAGGAAGGCAGAGAGAAAAGAAAGAGCTCTGCTAAATTCCAGGAGCCCACGGCCCCATTCCACAGAGGGAGCAGGCTCACGTGTTCTGCCAGGAGCAGCAGAAGGGACCTGGCTCTGTGGATTTGCAAATCTGGATCCATCCAACGTGTGAAAGGAACCACTCCAGCAGCTTCTCTTTCCACCTCCTGCTTAACAACACAAGCTGGGTTTCCCTAAATCTGATATATTTTTGCTCTTTATTTGCCAAGGAAGCCCCTCTGACCTTTTTGCATTGACTGATGTGCTGCTGCATTGCTGTGAGCTGTATCATCCTGGCAAGCTGGAAAGGGTTGAGATAGCAGGAGGTAATGCACAGATCAGGACTAGATCTGGTCTTATTAAATATAATAATTACTGATCTGGAAGAGGGAATAAGCAGCACATTAATTAAGTTTGAAGAGGATCTGAAACAGAAGAGCTGCCAACAACAAAATTGAAAAAAATTATTTAAAGAGGAGGGAAAAAAAATCAAGTGGGAAGAAAGCAGAACCTGTGAGAAGAAAAGACACTGAAGAGAAGCTGTGGGAGAAGGAGGAGGTTTGGCTCTACTTCACCCCAAGGACTTAGAAGTCCTTTGCCTATTTTTACCTTTTTCCACAAAGCCAAAGCAGCCCCCAGGCAGAGAAGGCTTTGGCAGACCACTGGAGGAAGAGAAGCCCTCTCATGTGTTTTACTTCAGCACTATTGGGAAGGAATGGTGGAAGTTTTGTCTCCAGATGAGAAAGCTTTTACCAAAAGGGCCATTTTGTCAGCCTGCAAAGATTCATCCAAATTCAAGCTTTTTCCTGCAGGGCATGGCAATAAAGTTCAGCGAGACACCCCTGCATTCAGCCCAACACAATATAACTCCAAAATGTCACCCCTTCCTGTTTTTTCTGAGGGTGTAGGGGTTTAGTAAAGCAGTCTCCAGATGCCAAAGAAGCCAGGGAGGGACGTGCTACAGGAAAGCTTTTGCTGAGCAGCCCGGTAAGCTGCTGAAGCTACAACTTCTCTGGGACTCTCAAAGTCCAAGCGATCACCCTCAGACAGGCACGGACTCACGTTCCTCACTCAAACTGCCAAACAAAAGGGCAAACTCCCTCTCCCTGCCCTGACTGTGGCAGCATTTTCAGCTTCACTGTGGCTGCCTTAAAGCAGCTCCACATTATGCACTCCAATGCAGAACACTCTGCTGAGGATTATATCTACATCCAAAGGTGATGTTTCAGCCGGCCTGCCCTGGGATTGCCAGTAGAATGACATCACCACTAATTAATCAGCCTCTGTACAGACATTTCTCAAATCCCCTGGATTCAAAGCACAGCAATTAGTCACATATTCCAGCAGGAATTGCCACCTTCCTTTTCACTCGCCCTGCTCTGCCATCTCTCACTGACATCCGTGCTCTGGGGCTGTGTTGCCGAGCCAACCCGAGCATTGATCCTCGAGGAAAGCAATCACACGGCATTGCCTGAAGTCCATATCATTATCCCTGATGGAGTGTTGGCCAACATCACTATTAACAGGAGCAGAAATGCCAGGGACAAAGGAACATATATTCCCCATACTGCTGCAGGGAGCTGCACTCGGCTCAGCCCTGAACCAAGCTGAGTGCCCTTCAGAAAGCACACACTGAACACCCACAGGGGGAATAAATCTGGTTTGGCTGGAATACACTCAGTCTCCAGGTGGGGCAGGTCCTGGGTGCAGAGCTCATTCTTCCCTTAGGATTTATGTGCCAGGAGGCTGCTGCTGTTTGGTGACAGCTGCAAACTGAGCTCAGCTTCTCCAGCAGGGTCTCCTTTGAGTGGACAAAGAAAGCTGGGGAAGGTGTTGGGAGGGGTGGGAAGACCTGGAATAATTGAAAAGGACAAGAAGGAGTTCAGTGGCTGACAGCTCTACCCGTGAGGACACGGATTTTGGGATTGGTGGGGAGGTAGGAACAGCTCAGACAAGGCCACACTGGTCAAATGCTGGGCTGAAAACTCAGGACTTTGGGTCATAAAGAGCAGCCAGAGCACATGGGGAGGGGAGCAGAGCCCATAAACACTGCAATGGCCACAGGTGTCTGCTGCCAACAGCCTGTGAAGCCTGTCCAGAAGCAATATCCCTGAGGTCAGAGAGTCAAGCACTGCAATCAGGAGTGCCAGGATTCAGAGCAGCCCCGGTGCCCTCATGCACAGATAGGAGAGCAGCAAATTACGAGAGCGTTTAATTACAGAATCCCGTTACCTCACCACAGCACCTCCAGCTCTTCCAGCCAGCCAGATGTATCTATCCCAGATGGAATTAGCACAATGCAGGAGCAGCAGTTCCTGTTTACAGGGAGCTGCTATTTGTAGCTGATAATGAGGGACAAACAGCAGACAGCCGTGAAGATGCAGGAAGACAGAGGATGCTCGTCTTGTGAGGGCACATTGTGGGAGCAGGTGCTGCCTCTGGCTCTTCCAGAAGGATTTGACCCCAAGTTTCCATAGGGTGCCACTTGCTTTGGCTCCCAGAGGTGTAAGAGACATCCTGGGTCTGGCTTTTAGGTGTGCCAGGCACCCCTTACCCTTACTCAGGGGCAGCTGCCCTGCAGAGAACCCTCTGGGGTTAAGTATTCCAAAATCATGACCCCAGAGATTTCCAGCTTGACAGCCAAAAGCATCCAGTGCTCTCCTGCTTGAAGCTCTGCACGTCAATTCTCACAAATTTAAAGAGAGGCTAAAAATAACCTGTCTTCCAGTAGTGGTGGTGTGAAATTAAATTCATTACCATGTGTGAAGCACTCTAATACAATAGTGATGAGTACTACTGAGCAAAGGAGCAGATTGTACAACAGGGAAGAGAAAAAAACCCTAAAAACCACATTGAGTGCAAGTGCTCAGAGAGGCAGAGGTGCTGGAGAGAAGAGCAGTGGGGGCCACATAATTGGGCTGTATTGATGCATATGCACAGCAAGGGGTGGAGTAAGGGAAGAGAGGCAGATTCAGTTTTCATCTCCCTGAACTTCAGGCTTCACTGCTAAAACCAAGAGGTAACATCAGGATGCATAGCAGAGAAAAGCTTGGCAAAAAAGCAGGGAAAAAATTAAGGTAGGAAAAAAAAAAAAACCCAACCAAACAAAAAAAGCACAAACAAAAAAATCACCACAGAAAAACAAAAGCAAAAATACAAACAAGAACTCAAGCACCACAAAAGAAAACTTTTAGGCCAAAAAAGACTAATGAAATCAAGGTGGAGAATACCAGGTTGACAAAAGGCTCCGCTGCTGCTAAGGGAGCACAGCTTCTTGGAAACACTACGAGGCAGTAATTAATTTACTCTAAACCCCTTGGCTATAAAAGAAAAGATACCCAGAGTGTAGAGGTCAGGGGAGAGGAACAGCGGGCAAACAAAAAGGTGGAAAGGCACATGCATGGAAGCAGGGCTGACATCCCAAAAGTTCTGTGAAAGCAGACTCCAGACATCCTAAAAACCATTAAAAGCACAGCCAGTGAGCTCTGCTAACCCCTCCTACCACTGCCACACCAACGAGGCCTCAGCACAGGCTCTGGGGAGGAATTTTCAGCCATCTGATGCCTTTGCCTGGCTTGGATTTCACAGCTGTGGCTTGAGCCTCGCGGAGCAGCAGCCAGCTGTCCTTGGCCTGCAGCCTACAGCAAACACATCTGGAACAGCTGGGCATGGCCAACTGCTGTTGGCCAGGAGAGGATTCACCATGTGGATTTAATGTTCTGCATTCCCTGTGATGCTTTTGATGCAGTGTGGAACAGCCACACTGGTGGGCAGCATTTGGGTGGCCTCTGCTCTGGACTTGGCACTTTGTGACCACAGCAAAGGCTCCCTGGGCCACTTGGCTTCCTCAGGGAATTTAGTCCTTCCCACCTGAGGCTCCTGCAGGCAGATTGCTTTCCATCCCAGTCATCCTCAGATAGTTTGGTTTGATTCTTTATGCCCCAGAGCATAAAGATCTTAATAAAAAATAAATATCTTCAGAGCACCTTGCCCCAGACACCTTTGTTTGCCAGTATTTTATCTCCTGTTCCACTGGATTTTTTACCTTTTCTCAAAAAAAAAACCAAAACAAAACAAAAACAAAACTTAAAAAAACCCAACAAAAAACTCCAAAATTTTTTACTTTTAAAATGTAAAATGAAAATTTTGAAAAAACTGCATTTTTTCTGTAGGGTCTTATGTATCCACTTCAAGCTCTCTACAAGCCAGACCAGCAATAAAAAAGATGAATTTTTCAGAGGAAACAGAACAATCTCTTTCAGCTCTTTTCTCCTTTTTATCCTTCTATTTTCACCAGAGTGGCAAAGAAGTCAGAATATTTGAGCAAGTAGTTACTGCCTTAGTCCCTTTCTTCACTCCCATTTTACCAGCCTGAAAAGTAATGAGGGGTTTTTACCACTTTGAGGGAGGTGGAAAGGCCTGGTAAGTCTTCACATTAGAAGGCTGGAAAAAAACAGAACAAAAAAAAACTTTGTGAGGTGAAAATGGATGAGAAACCACCCATTTGAACCAGATTCAACTCTTGTGGTAAGACATTCCTCTTGAAAAAAAAAAAATAAAGAGAGTTTAGTACTTGCTGCTAAAGATATTTTTTGAACCTGGGCTGATAGTAGCAACCAGTTTGCAAAGTAAAGAAACTGCAAAGGCAAATCTCAGAGCGTCGGGAGCCAGTGCTGAGCACTAATGGATGCACAACAGGGAACAGTCCCAGCCCCAGCTGTAAGGATGGGTCTAAGGAACACCCTAAATCCATGAGAGGTGTTTGACAGTGGGATCGCACACCTGGGAGGGTGCCAGCCTGCCCCAGTCCTTGCTGCTGTAACATCTTTGGGTGAGACCTCACCGGCAGAGCTGCCCTCAGCTCCGTGATCTCAGCACAGGAAGGACCTGGAGTTGCTGGAAAAAACAAAACTGAGGCACCAGGATAAGCAGGGGGATGGAGCAGCTCTGCTGGCAGAGCTGGGATTGTTCAGCCTGGAGATGAGAAACTTCAGAGTGGCTTCATTGTGGCCTTGCAGTACCTGAAGGTGCCAACAAGAAACATGGAAAGAGACAATTGACAAGGGATGGAGTGACAAGGACAAGGGGGAATGGATTCAAACTGACAGAGAGCAGGTTTAGATGGGATATTAGCAATGGATTCTTTATTGTGAGGGTGGTGAGGCACCAGAAGAGGTTGCCCAGAGAAGCTGTGGCTGTTACATCCCTGCAAGTGTCCAGGGTTGCGTGAGGCTTGGAGCAACCTGGTCTAGTGGAAGGTGTCCTTGCCCATGGCAGGGGATGGAATGAGACAATCATTGAGGTCCCTCCCAAACCAGGCCATTCTATGGCTCTGTCATGAGAACAGCTACATATTTTCCTGCATTGCCAAGGGAAGTGAAACCACTCCTGGAAAGGTGTTGTGCTGTGCAGGGCAGGACCTCTTTGCTCTGGCAGGGATTAGCAGCAGAACATCCTGTGTCAGGAGACCTAAAACGAGGCATTCCTGAGAGGGAGCTTGCAGAGGGATTCCCTCAGCTATTCACACCCTGAGAGCCTTGGCAAGGCTCACTCTGGAAGCTGCAGCAATACAGATGCTGTGCAAACTCCCTCTGGGCCTTTTAGGCAGTGCCTGACTCAAATGGAAATCAATGCAAGCCTGGAGTCAACTGCTCCAGAGAGAAAAAGCTCCGTGCAGTGCCCAGCCCAGGCCAGCCCAGAGCCTGGGGTGCTGTTCCTGGCACAAAGGTGCTGTCCCAGAGGGGTCCCATGGAGGAGCCACATCCAGACTGGGCTGGCCCAACAGGCACTGGCACCACACAGCTCTGACCAGCCCCAGCACCCCGTGGGGAACAAGCGTCTCACAGAACATCCCGAGTTGGAAGGGACACACGGGGATCAAAGTCTAACTCAGGGCCCTGCACAGGACACCCCAAGAGTCACAGCATTGCCCAAGAGCATTGTGCAGATGCTCTGGTGGGCTGGTGCTGTGACCGCTGCCTTGGACACCCTGTGCCAGTGCCCGACCACCCTCTGGGTGAACAATCTGTCCCTAATATGCAATCTAAACCTGCCCTGACAC
>VYXF01003810.1:339207-359227 GCA_013397295.1 Polioptila caerulea | reverse complement strand
CTCTGCTGAAAGCTCTGGAGAGGCCCCATAAAACTCTGGGGTTTACTTTTCTTCCCCACTAGAACTCCTTGGCTACTCACAGCTTTTGGGTTGAAAAACCTTAGTTTCATCTCCAAAAGGAAGATCATTTTTTAAGAACTGTTCAGACAAAGTGTGACATAACAGGGTATCTATTTCTTGAACAGAGGAAATGTTTCCCTGCATTTGTTTGAAGTCTGACCTGATTATTTTGCAATTGTATTTTTAATGCTCATCAGGTATCCTTGGAGAAAATGGAGAGTCACTTTTTTTAGATCATGCATATGCAATCAGACAAACAAAATATAGCTCACCTGCCCCATTCTTCCCCTCTACAGCAAAAAACACATCCAGAACTATTGCCTCAGAGAAAGCAACAACTATTCAGATGGGACAGAGCACCGTTTCTGACCTGCCCTGGACACTTCTGGTGCCATCTGTCTTCATGGTAGGGACAAATGCTACCCTCATGTTGGAACAAACAAGTTGTTCCCCTACTCATACTGTGCATACAGTGCCTTCCTCCAGTACTGCTGTCACGTATTTCTGTAGGTTTAATCTAGCTTTTTAAGGTGGCAAGTTCAGCTCCATGGGTGCTTTTAGTTCTGTTTAATACAGTTCAAAAATCATTGCCTGGACCAGACAGAGGCCGGGAGCATTGCTGGTGGTTGGCACTTTGCAGTTGTGACCTTGCCACGAACGTGCTGCTGGGAGGAGAGGGGCACCCAGCAGATGATGCAGCAGCAGGTCAGCACTTGGTGGCTGGGTCAGCCCCTCCCGCAGGCAATTGCTGAGGAAAGCTCAGCCAGCCCAGCCCTGTATGAACCTGGGCCTGCAGCTCCCACCTGTGAGCACACCCCAGGTCCCTCTGGTCTGGGGCTCAGTGAGTGTGTCACAGTTCCAGGGCACATGGCAAGAGACACAGAGAGCCCCTGACATCAGGAGATGCCCTCCTGCAGCTCAGCTCCAGCCCTCTGGGAACACTGGGTGAAGTTTCATTTCCCAGCTCGGCTCTGGGGCAGCTGCTCCACCACAGACCAACATCCTCACCCCATTCCTGCCTCAGTTCTCCCTCACTGCTATGAAACCTCCCAGCCAGGCAGGGCTGGGGTCAGGCTCAGCAAAAGGCAGCTCCACACTCCCATCCCAGCAGCAGGAGCCACAGAAACCCCCTCCAGACCCAGGTTAGAAGCAGAAAGCTTGAGCTTCTTCAGAGTGCTGCCATAAGCAGAAACCATGGACACAGGCAGCCTCTGCATCTCATCAATCATCAGGAGGGGGCACAGAACTAGTCACCATTTCATCAGTTAATTACAACTGTTAATCATATTTTCATTAACCTGGAATGAAGCTGCCAGCATTGCCCCTCGTTTTCACCCCGTGCCCCAAGTCCCATTTCTCAGAGAGCAATTCTCCTCTGGGCAGGACACGCTCTGTCCTTCACAACACATCTGGCCAGCAATTTCCAGACCCTGTTATCTTGCCTCTTTTCCACATCTCCACCCCTTCCTAGGCCTCAGCAGGCACTCACACTGCCTTTGACATGCAGGAAATGGGTTTAACCCCCTCATACTCTCCCAAACCTGCTCGGGATGGATTCCTAAGGTCCTGCAAGGTCCATGCTCTTGACTGTCAGACTTGCTGCCACATTGAGCATGTTGCTACAATCACATGCCCCATTTCCCCCCATTTTTTAAGATGACTAGGTCTATAAACCTGCTCCTGTAAAGCATTTTTAGTTCTCTATGTGTACCTGTAAACAGAGCTGTTGATGCCAGATACTCCATGGGACAGACAGGAGGGGCAGGAAAACCTTGACCTGCAGGGCAGAAGGTCACCCTGCTCAGTGCCCCAGGGGCAACTCTGCATCCTCCAGCTCTGCTCCTGCTCCCCCATAAGCTTCCACTCCTGGCTCTTCGTGAGGAGAAAGAGTGTTGATTAGTGTTAATTGAAGACTTCGGATGCTACACCTTCCCCCAGAGTACTGAGAAATAATTAGCAGTGACATTTGAGGTCCCCTTTGCCTCAGCCCTGCCTGATGGGACAGCTCACCTCTGGGGTAAGGCAGGGAATCAGCATTCCAGGCATCATGCTCTCCTTCTCTGCTCCAGCACTCAGCTCCAGGCCTAGAGACCCCCTTTTCCAGGCTAAGGCATCACACCCCTCCTGTCTGTGTTCTTAGGAAAGCAGGCCCTGGGCAGAGCCATCCCCAAGGCTGCCAAGCTCAGGGCACCAGATCCGTGGAGCAGCATTTACCAGATGCTGGGGAGAGGAAGGACAGGACAGTAATCACAGATCTTGGTCCTCCCTGCTCTCCCTTCTCTGGTTCAGCCTTGGGGATGGCTGAACCATTCTGAACCCCCATTCTGAACCAGGCAGCCCGAGAGAGAGTGGTGACCGCCCTGGTCCAAGCCAAGCCCTGCAAGGGGCAGGACAGCACTTGTTCAGCCCCCAGAGCTGCCCCAGACTCCTCAGGTGGGGAGGTTGTGCCTCTTCCTTCACTTGCTTCATCCCTTCCTAACACTCCAGAGAGAATTCAACTCTGCTTGCACCACTCCCTGCAGGTCTGGGAGGATGTCAGGAAGTCAGCCAGGGAAGGGAGGAGAGCCAGGACCAGAGGCTTCAGGCTGTGCAGTTGCTTTTGCCTCCCTCTCCTCTCTCCTCCACCCTCCAGGAGCCTCAGAGATGCTAAGCAGCCTGTAAAGGTGTTAATGGGGAATGGATCACCCCTGCCTCAATTGTGATGCACCATGGCACCCAGGACAGAAATGAGATATAAAGTATGTACTTACTCTCCCAGTGTGAAAACTGCTGGGTTAAATATAACCCAGGCTCGCTGGCTCCAGGAAGCGTAGCTGATCTCTTCATTTGATGGCAGAGTGCTTGCTTTGCCAAACAGCCCTCAATCCCCATGGAGCCAGCAATTCCCCCTGTGCTAAATGTGGATTTACATTACCAGGTATGATAGAGGTGCATAAATTGCCTTCTTTATACATATATGTATTTATATTTCCTTGTAAAGTGTCACAACCCAGCCTCTCACCAGCCAAGCCCAGCTGTTGTTTTTTGTCCAATTAAGTTTTTTGATTAGGCAGTAGTCACAATGGTTTCTGCAGGTGCAGAATTGAATGGAGGAGGTGCAATGAGGGGTCAAGAAACCTTCATCACTTCCCTGGCAGCCTCAGGGCAGCACAAAGCAAACAAGACACAAGATTGTTACTGGTTAGGGCCTGTGGCAGCCTTGAGAATTATCATCTGCCTTCCAGAAAGACTTTTAGCCAGATTTCCTCTCCCTTTTGTGACCTGTTGGGCCCCTTGGAGTGATGATACGCTGCATTTTTAAGACACAATCCCCCTGACAGCATGGACTGCTTAGCATTCACCCCAGGCCTTCAGCAGGATCATTTGTAACCCCCTGGACTCAGGGACAACTCTGGACATCCTCACCAGCTCCCAGTGAGAGCTTAAATGCCAGAGGAACACTGCCAGGAGCTACAGACCTGCTCTCCCAGCTAAGCAGCTCCCACACCTTGTGCCCAGGGTAGGACACTGCAGGTGCTCAGAAATGAAGCTGTAAATGCAAAGCCCTTTAAATTCAGCAGAGAGCTGGGTTAGTCTGACCAGGGGAGGAGAGGGGAAGAAGGTGAGAAACAAGGCTTGCTTGGGGGATGGAGAAACACTTCTCTGCCAGAAGTGATCTCCAGAGTTTCAAGTTAGCCAGGGGGAAAAAGTCACAAACCACACGCTTTAATGGCAGGGGTAATTAAGTACTGCATTGCCTGCTGCTGCATTCCGTGTCTGCTTGCATAGGATCTTCTGTTTACAAGAGATCTAGAAATCAAAACACAACCCTTCTAATAGGCTGGCCATGCCAAACACCTCCTCTGCCTTCATCCAGCTGAAGGTATAGGGCTCATCAACTGAGAAGTGTCAACCAGCTGAAACTTCAGGATACCCTAGATAGAAAAAAAACTGATTCAAATTATTCCTTCTCGCCTCAAACTCCAAGAGCTCAAACCTTCTTTGAACCCTAATCAAAAGTGAAGCCATTTCTTGTACCAGCCAAGCTAGCTGCCAGCAACATAGGAACACACCACTCACCTTAAAAATCAGCATTAATATTTACTAACTGAATGCAGGCTGCAGAGCAGCTCTTATCTGTGCTGTTTAATTGTGCCAGCTTTAAGAGCAGCCCAATAAAGGCATGTCAGCAAGGCTTCTTTTTTTAAAGAGAGTGCCAAGGGATCTTGTTGTAAGTGAAGATCTTGGAGAAAAGCGAGGAGATTCATTGCTTTAAGTGCATGGTATGAAAGTGGGTTAGACAGAGCTGCTCTCCCTGGGGGGCTGGCTCTGCCAGGCACCTGGGGAGAAGTATCTTGCAGAGAAAAGCCAAACAATCCTCAGCACTGGCCAATGAATTTCGGATCGTGGCCCTTTGCCAGCCCCGTGTACCTCCTGAGCAGGGAGTGCTGGGTGAAATGGTGGCACCTTCAGCCCCTTCTGTCCATTGTCACAGCTGAGTGAAGATATTCCACAACAACAGGTTACTGTCAAGGAAGCTTTCCCACCTGCCCCTTCAGATGGCCACTCCTGGAGTCACATCTGCACCACCACTGTCACTGCTGGGACCAAGGGCCCTTCACAGATTCCCTGTTGAACTCCCTACACCCCACATTCTCACTGCTAGACAATATTTTCTTACTGGCTCCACTCCAGGGTTTGCCAAGGCAGTCTCAGACATCTGGTTCCTTTGTTTTAATTGTGGCATGGCAAAAAAACAGCTCAAGGCAGGGAGGGACCCCCTCAAAGCAACCTCTGGGTTTGTCTGCCCCTGCAGTCTGTGCACCCGTTCCTCACACACCCATCATGTTTCTCTTGGTCCAGTGGGGATATTTGTCCTCTCTGGGTTCTCCAGAGTCTCTGGGTGATTGCCACAGTCCACACCTCCATCTCCATGGCACTACAGCTCCAGCATCACCTGCCCTTCAGCTAATCCAGTTTATGGTTTGGAGAAACCCTGAAGAGCAGCTTCAAACATATCCCAACCCATGTGGAAGACAAGGCCACACATGGCATTTCCCAGATTTCTTATGTCTGTGGTGTTTTTATCTCCCTTCATTTTATGGCCCAGCACTGAGGCACTGAGCAGGGCAGGCTGCAGCTCCTTGCCTGTGCTGGCAGCAGCATCCCAGAGCCTGCAGACTCGCTGCTGGGAGAACTGGGAAGCAACAGAGGCTGATTAGCCTTGTTTCTCCAGGCTGGAAGAAGAGCTTTGAAGATGGAGGCAACAAAGGGGAAAGTTTCAACTTACCTGAAGCGTTTTGCTAAAAATAGCTGCTCTTCCCCCGTCACAAGCTCACATTAGGCTGCTGTAGTATTTTAAAAGGGAGGTTATAACATACAGCTTCCTCCTCTTACTTCACTGAATCTCTGAGCAGCAGCTGCAGCACATGCACGCACATATTAGAGCATGCACAGCACCCTGGCAACCAGGCTGCTCTCAAGGCTCAGCCAGTATTAGATCCAGCTCAAAAAGCAAAACCCAACACATTTACTATGGGGCAGTAATTGCTCCTGTCCCCTCAGAGCTTTTGCAGAGGAATCACAAAACTCAGCGGCTCACTGCAGAAGGAAGAAGGCTAAAACAAGAGGCAGAAGCAAGAAACAATTCCTACTTACAGCAAAGAATGAAAAAACCCAGGCTCTGCAGTGCCTTAGACCCATCTCTGAGGGCACCTGGTCGCGCTGCTGACACTCAGTCCCTCATCACGGTCCGGAGATTTCTGCCCCACAATTCTGCTGCCAGCATTAACCCAGCCCAACCTGTGAGACCTCCCACAGAAGCACAGCACCTATCAATCAGTAAATCTGCTGATTGTGATCTGCAGGTGATTAATAGCAGGTGATTTTACTGCAGTCTGTGGGGTGGATACAGAGGCTCTCTCCAGTATCACAGGTGGCTGCTGGAGGCTGGCACCTTCCTGTGGCTGGAGAAGAGGGGGATGCTGGCAGCAGTGCCAAGGTTGCTGCTCCCAGGCCCAGATTTTGTTCCTTCCCAGGCTGGGAGTGCCCTAGGTGAACACAGCACTTCACCAAGATATTCGGTGCTTAGAATAATTCCTCAGCAAACACCCCACCTGGAGAGCAAAGCCTTCCTCGCTCATGCTCTGGTTTTGAAATGAGGTGTTTTTGCAGAAGGGTTTTGAAGTCCTACAGTCTGCTACAGATCACCAGTGGGAGATGATGTTTGGGCTAATGCTGAACTACATGTCTTAGGGCAAAGGCCAGCGAAAAATACTGCAGGAGAGTGGAGAGGGAGGGAGAGGAATTCCCTGAGCAGAAATTATTTTGAGCACAGAAAGCTGCAGAACAGCATGGAGCAAGGCAGAAGAAATTCAGGAGAGAGAGGTGGTTGTGCTGGGGGGACACAAAAGAACAAAGGAGAGAGGAAGCTCTGGGGATTCCTCTGGGGGGGAAGGAGGTGGGGTGATGCTCGGGGGGGCTGTGTGTGTGAGGATCCCTGTCAGGAGCTGGCTGGGCTCAGCAGAGCTGCTCCCTGCAGAGGGATTCCCTGTGCCGCCCGCGATTGGTGCTGGCACCGTGACGAGCTGCTGGAGCGGATTCCCTTTCCCTGCACATCAACCAGAGCTGCAGGAAAACAGCTGCCCCATCCCCCTCTGCTCCCCTCCAGAGGTGGGGGATTCCTCCCTCTGCCATCAGCAGCACCAGGGCACACACAGCCACACAACCTCTCTCCAAGGAAATCCAGGGCGGGTTGTGCCTCTCTGCGAGATTCAGGGGGAAGGGGGCTGTACCAGCAGAGCACTGAGGAAGGGATTCAAAAATTCAGTTCTTAATGACAGCAAACACGTCAGCTGCTGTGGCTGAGACCCCTCTGAGCCATGGGAGGGTCCTGTCTGTCCCCACAGATGGAGATGCCTGGACACCAGCAAGTCTTGCAGAGCAGTCTTGTTCCTGCAAGCGAGGCAGCCCAGGAGATGTGGGAAGTGCATTCTTCCCACTGACCAACCCCCTCTGCCTTTTCACCCTCACGAGAAAAGGACACAAGTGTCTCCTCACCTATCCAGATCATGCTCAACCATGTCTGAGTACAAAATATTAGAGCCTAAACCCTGTCTGGAGTTCAAGGTGGGTTTTAGTGCCAAAACACTGCTCTCTGACATAGACTTCTGTGGTGACCTTAGAACATTGTTGTTTTCTTGTCCCTCTTACCAAGGGAAAGGTCACCTTCACTCTTACCTTGAGGAGGGATTAGGAGCAGGAACTGGCACGTGCTCTGTCCAGCTGGGAGGTATTACAATAGAAATTGCACTGTAGAGGACTCAACTGGGCCCTTCTTTCCAGAAGTACCTCTGCTGTCTGCCTTCCTCCTTAGATATGAGCTACAGCAAGATCCACAGAGAAACCCTCCCTCCCCTCTGTGCTGGGGAAGATGCAGGTGAACATCCCATCCCCCAGATGGGGCCTGGTGATGCACCCAGGGCTGTTACACAGCCGTGACATCCTAGGGAAAAACTCCTCAGGGGTCGGTGTCCTGCTGCTTGAGTGTTTCCCGATGTCACGGGTGACTCTTCCCAGCATCACTTCTGGCTCTGGGCTGGCGGCTTGGGGAGAAGCAGCACACCAAGCCCTGGTGTGAAGCACAAGTCTCACAGAGCCATTGCAGAGCTGGATGCTGCTGGAGCCCCTGTGAGACACCAGTGCTCACCCCAGTGAGCCCCTGCAGGAGACCTGAAATGCAGCCTGGACCAAGCTGCAGCCCTGGCCAGGGAGAATCCAGAACCACATTGAAATATCCCCTTGGTATCATACTCAGACAAAAAGCAGCAGGATGTTTATCCTGGCATTGCCCAGCCCCGTGTGGCACTGTGTGGCTGTCACACTGTCCCAAATTATGTGCAGGAGGGTAACACGTGCCTGCCCGCTGTGCTGGGGACAAACTCCTTTGGGTTGGGAGGTCACCCCTGGAGTGGGAACAGGGACTTCTGCAGCTGCCATTTGTACAGGGAGTCCTGATCTCATCTCCAACATCCCTGAGATCCCCTGGGAAGCAGTGAAGGTTTTGACTATGCAGAAAAATCTGCTTTTTCAACCCCTCTGCCTCTTTACTCCTCTTTGCTCCCTAAGGAATATTCTGTGTGACTTCTAATAGTGAACAAGAATTACTTAATGCTTGAAAATCCCTGGATCTTAAACCATTTTAAAAATAAAAAAGTTAAGTCAGTGTTGCCCTCTCCATCTGGCAATGGGGAGGGTAAAGTAGTCCAGAGTGTTGATGAGAAATGTGGGATATCATGGCACGAATAGAGTCTGACCTTCCTGCTGGAATCCCAGATCCCTCTGCACCTCCTGCCTCTGGCCCCACAGGGAGAGATACTGGCAGGAAATGCGGGGCTGTCAGCAAAAGAAGCGCTTCAACCCTCTCTGCCCCTCTCCCTGGCAGCCGGGTACAGATTGTGCCGTTTTCTCGCACCACAAAAACGTCGCTATTCAAGCTGGCAGCGCAAGGTGGAGTGAGTGAGTGAGGGAGGAGGGAGGGAAGGAGACAACGAGAGTGTGCGGGGTTGGCATTTTTTACATCTATCAAACATTTCTCCGTGTTGCCGATTGCAAACTCCCGCCCGGCGGTCCCTGCTCCAGCATCCCGCGTTGCCATGCCAACAGAGCCTGCCAGCCCTTGTGTCGTGAGGGGCCACTGCTATCCTGGGGGCCACGGGCTCCCGACGGAGGGATATGCATCTGCCTGGCCGATTTTGGCTCCTAACAAGTGCATTCTTTGGTAATTTCCCCCCCAGAACTTCCGGTGCTGGGAGATGATTTACCCCTCTTCAGCGCTTTTAAGATGCCATCACCAGGGCAGCAGGGGGATTAGCTTTTATTCAGTTAAAGAAAGAAGCAAAAAACGCACCACGGATATCTGCAAGTCCACTGTGAGTAGCTGCTGGCTGTGGAAAGTCGTGACCAGCCAAATGTGTAACTCAGATCATGGTGTGATTCTGCGTGGCCACACCGTGCCTGTGTTTTAGTTCAGCCCCTGCTCGTCTCCTGCAGTCTTTTGGGTTGCAGGCGAGGGCCAGAAACACCAAAGCAAGCAAAGAAGAAGGTGGTGTTTCCATGAACTGGGAGTTTAGGGTTTCCTGGGTCCCGGTGCAGCCCAGCCCAGAGGTCCCAGCTCCTACCTGCCTGCACATCCCACAGGAAAGCTGAGCACTGTGGCCATTCCTGCTTTCCATTCATGAGGAAAGCTGCCTTTCCCTCCTGGAGGAGGTTTGCACCGAGCAGCTTTGCAGGATGCTTTACACTTCTCCTTACAGTTGCTTTGTTCTCTTGCCTCCCTGCTGTTTCCTTGGAAAAGTTAATTTCCCCTATGGACTTTCTTTAGATGGAAACATTCCCCCTCAGCGGATTTGGTGAGCACAGAAAACATCGAGTTTCGAGCCTGAATGGAAATAATTGGAAGCACATTTTGGTGAGGAAGAAATGGGCATACCCTGAGAAATCTTGCACCCCTGTATCCATGCCTGGGGTCACTCTGTGTAGGAGATTTCTTACATTGTTTTCTTGCTCTCGCTCGCTCTTTGTCTCTCTTTGTTTCCCTTTCTCTTTCTGTCTCCAAACAGCTAAAGGTGAAGGAAATGAAGATGAGATGTGGCCTGGATTTATGGCAACAGCTTCCCAAAGTCTCCTGTTCCAGCTTCAGCTCACTCCCTACTACCTTCTGCGGCAGCTGGCACCAGCAGAAAGCAAATGTAACATGTTACTGAAGTGTTATGTCTCTTTATGCACTCACCTTAGGCTGGTGCTAGCTGCAGCAGGAGGTGTTGGGTGGTGGAAAATCAGATGGTTCAGCTATTGCTTCAATTAAGATAGCTGTGCCTAGGAAAAGACTTCTCTGCCTGAGAAAAGGCAGTGGAGTGAGAGGGACAGCAGCTGCTATGGGGATGGCTGGGAGAGGGGAACACTCTGTAACCCTCCTCTGTCCAGATTTTGGAGTATTACTCTGGGGAAAAAGTGATTTTCCTTGGGAAGCTGAGGCAAGGACAGCCGTGGTCAGCAGTGCAGCTGACACAGTCAGTGTGAGCAGTGCATGTCCCGGGCTCCAGCTGCTCCACCCTGCCAGGAGCTCCAGCTCCCAGGAAATGCCTCCCCTGCTGCTCTCAGGTGCTGTGCTGAGCCTTAATTTTTAAAGAGAGAGCAAGAGGATTAATTTTCTCAGAAAACATGGTACAAAGTGGAGATGTTCTGTGGAGAGGGAATTATTTTTTTCCCCTCCATACTCATGATAGAAAATTGTAATAGGCTTTGTTCTGATGACTGTTGCAGTACTTATCAGGGTAAATTTACTATTGCCTCCTATTATAAATGACAAGAAAGGTACTGCTAAAAACAAAATTTTATCCTGACATTTCAGAAGGAGCTGTATTTAGATAAAATATTTTTGCTCATCTTTTCAAATTGGGATAAATTAACTGCTGGGTTTGGAATTTCCTGCCAGGTCAAAGTCCTGTTACAGCACTGTTTATAGTCAGACTGGGAGAAAAACCACCAAAATGGAAAATACTGAGGTAAAAGTTTTAATTATTAAGAATCTAGAGCTGAGAACAGGGGAATCACAGCCTATCACAACCCTACTGCTCCTTCACCATGTGAGTGCGAACAAAATACCTTGTTTTATGTATCCCAGAGGAAACATGGATGAATTCCTCCTCCCAAGGACACTGTAGGATGGTGTGGGTAGGCTAAACCAGCAAAAGGGGAAGCCAGAGGGTGGCCAAAGGGATAGGGATGTCATTTTTTTGCAATGTGCTCTGTGCAGGGGCAGTGTTGGTGGCAGGGGAGTGGTGTGGGGGGCTGAGCTCAGGCTCCATCCTGACTCAGGGATGAAAATGGGCTGAAATGGGGGCAGAGAGAGCTGGGGAAACCTCACGTGTGGGACAAAACAGCACTTCAATAAATTTCTTGGGAGTATCTGGCAGGGGGTCCCCTCTGCTCTGGATGCAAATGCAAGGACAGATCTACAGGGAGATCTGTGGCTTTGAGAGGGATTTTGAAAACCAAAAGCATTTGGTATGGATGGAAACCACTTGCTTCCCTTGTCATTTGCCCTGTTCTTATATACTCTTTCTTTCTTTCTTTCTCTCTTTCTCTCTCTCTCTCTTTCTCTCTCTCTCTCTTTCTCTCTCTCTCTCTTTCTCTCTCTCTCTCTTTCTCTCTCTCTCTCTTTCTCTCTCTCTCTCTTTCTCTCTCTCTCTCTTTCTCTCTCTCTCTCTTTCTCTCTCTCTCTCTTTCTCTCTCTCTCTCTTTCTCTCTCTCTCTCTTTCTCTCTCTCTCTCTTTCTCTCTCTCTCTCTTTCTCTCTCTCTCTCTTTCTCTCTCTCTCTCTTTCTCTCTCTCTCTCTTTCTCTCTCTCTCTCTTTCTCTCTCTCTCTCTTTCTCTCTCTCTCTCTTTCTCTCTCTCTCTCTTTCTCTCTCTCTCTCTTTCTCTCTCTCTCTCTTTCTCTCTCTCTCTCTTTCTCTCTCTCTCTCTTTCTCTCTCTCTCTCTTTCTCTCTCTCTCTCTTTCTCTCTCTCTCTCTTTCTCTCTCTCTCTCTTTCTCTCTCTCTCTCTTTCTCTCTCTCTCTCTTTCTCTCTCTCTCTCTTTCTCTCTCTCTCTCTTTCTCTCTCTCTCTCTTTCTCTCTCTCTCTCTTTCTCTCTCTCTCTCTTTCTCTCTCTCTCTCTTTCTCTCTCTCTCTCCAAACAGCTAAAGGTGGAGGAAATTAAGATTAGACTCTCAACCTCTGTGCTGACCCCTCAGCCCAAGTGCCCCCTCGAAACAGTTTCTCTGGCAATGGAACCCTCCCGGGGATTTCTCTGAGAGCTGATGCCATTCCCAATGTCACCTTGTGTGGATGATCACTGCCCAGAACAGCTGCCTTGGCCCAAATCAGTGTAATCAGCTTCAAAACTTGTCCGAGGTTGTGAGGGCAGCAGGACTCTGGGAATGCCTCAGAGGTGAAGAATCACTACAGGTGCTCAAAGGAAAACTGCATTTTCCAGCCGTTCTTTTGTCAAAGCTGGGACACACCTGAGCAGAGACAGCAGCTGTCCCTGGGAGGTGACAGCCAGGAGCCTTTGCAGCTCCTTAAGTGGCCAGATGTCTTCTCTGGGCCCTCCTTTCCCTTTCCCCTCCTGACTTCTCTCTTTCTCCCTACCCTCAGTTAGACTTTTATCTCCCTCTTGGTTCTTCACACGTTTTTGTGACCGTGTCTTCACTCCAAGTGCCTCTCCGCCTTCCCTGTGCTCCCTGCACATGCACAGGCAGCCGCTGTGGCTGGAGCTGCTGCTCCCCAGCCTGGAGCAGACCTGCCCTGTGCTCCATCACTCTCGGCCTGTTGCCAGGCAACGCAGCATCACATGGATTTCACTCCCAAGCTCCCAAACAAACTGCAGATACAGGCGATTTTCCTCCTGCTCTTCCAGAGGGACCTCACCTGCCTCACTGGCAGATCTGAGGGGTCTCCAGCCGTCACTGCTGGCTGCTGGCTTTGCTGCAGCTCCTCACTTTGCCTCCTCATCTGCCAGCTTGGCGCCTGGGAAGTCACACGCTGGGTTTTGTTGGAAGGCAGCGGCTCCCTCCGGGCACAGCCCCACTTGGAGAGGTGGGAAACCCTGGTATGATCCTTGTGTCCCACAGGGAATTGTTTAACAGCTGTCCCACACTCAGACTGCACAGGGCTGTGGAGTTATGCAGCAGTTTTGTTTTCACAGCTCCAAACGCTGAGATGGCTCCAGAAGTTGAGGCATGACCTGAGATTGCTTGTTGTCAGCAGGCTGATGGAATGTCAGATCTATCTCAGGAGCAAGACACACGTCTCACTGTCTCCCAACCCATAATGTACAAATCGTGTTCCTTGACAGCCACAGAACACTCCTGAGAGCTAATTTTGGCACAATTATCACCCTTTTCAGGTCATAAAAGTCACTCAGCACTCAGCCACCTGTTTAGAGCTGTCAGCCAAAGCCTCCTGCCACCACTGCAGTGGTTAGGAACCACGGAAAAGCACACACGAGTTATCCCACAGGAAATGCTGAGCCAGGGAGGAGCACACATCGTGTTCCCAGTGGGAATGGGCTGCAAATGCCCTGTCCCAGGCAGGAGGATTGCTAGAGGAAAGGATGTGCCTTCAGAAAGCACATTCTGTGTCTGTCCTCCTGCATTTCCACACTAAAATCTGGTCTCAGGAGTGCCTCCATCACAGAAAGAAGCCTGCTAGTTGGCTTAGGTGTCTGGTCAAAACTGAGAGAGACCAAATTTGGGAAGTCAGCTGGGAATGGGGTCTTCCAGTGGAGACCAGAGCATGGTTAAGGGGGTCCTGATCTGCTCCAGGGCATCAACTGAGCAGAACGGGTCCCTGGCGTGGTATGACACTGGAAAGGTGTAGACTGACAGCTTGGGGGATCCTCTTGCACTCTTTATTGGGAACTTTCAGGCTCCATTAGCTCTCTGAAATGCCTGTGCACTAATGCACACGGCATGGGGGATAAACAAGAAGATTTAGAGATCTCTGTGTGGTCACAGAGCCATAATCTCATCACAGTTACAGGTCATGGGGAACAGGAGAGGTACTTGAGGCCTGGAGAAAAGCCAAATCACTCCAGTGCTCAAAAAGGGCACGAAGTCAGTCAGCCTGAGCTCCATCCCTGGAAAGGTTATGGAACAGCTCATCCTGAATGTCATCTCCACGCATGTGGAGGAAAAGAAGGTTACCAGGAGGAGTCAACCTGGGTTCAGCAAGATCATGCTGATCATGCTCGACCAGTCTGATGGGCTTTGGGCATGGAATGACTGCCTGGGCTGATGAGGGGAGAGCAGTGGTTCCTGCCTGCCCTGACTTCAGCAGAGTTCCATGACACCCTTGTAGTGAGGGTGGGGAAGTTGAGAAGCTGGGATGGGACAGTGGGTTGAGAACTGGCTGAGTGGCTGAGCTCAGAGGGTTCTGATGGTGGCACAGAGTCCAGCTGGAGGTCTGTAACTGGTGCTGTTCCCCAGGGCCCAGTCCTGTTCAACTTAATTCAGCCATGACCTGGAGGAAGGAGCATTGCCTGTGGAGGACACACCACGAGCTTTGTCACAGGACAGACACAGAGGAGAGCTGTAGGAGATCTAGGCTTGACCCCTGAGGCTGAATGGAGTGTAGGTGTCCCCAGGGGCCCTCCCTTGTCACCTTTGCTGTGTCCCCTGGTGCAGGTGGTGGGTGCTGCAGGGCTTTTGGTGCAGGCAGGTGGCACCTGCTCTGGGAACACATTGTCCCTGCAGCCAGCAGAGACCAGCAGCTGGGGTTCTCCGCTCCTCCTTCCTCCTGGGTGCTGCTGCTGAGCCCCAGGACAGCAGAGCTGCGGGGCCAGAGGAAGAAAAAGGAAATAAAATCACCCACACCTCCATGTGGTGGTCAGGAGGGAATTTTTTACCTAGATACTTGTCATCTATTTCATGCTGCTTCCAGATGTTTTTGTTGTAGCTCTGTGACTCAGACCAGGAGCTTTGACTCAGAAGGGGACTCCTCTGCTGGCAGGGTGGGAAGGAGATCCCTAGGAGTGAGAAGTGTGACACCTTCTGAAATGGGAAGGCTTAATGGGGGACATGGGCCCAGCCCCCAGTGTCAGAGCAGATTCCATCACTAACAGTGATGAGCAGGGAGGCATTTTTTGGCACTTCTGAAGTGTCTGCAGGGGCTGACGGGCCTTTTCCTTGCCTTGTGCCCTTCACACTGCCAGTCACAACATGATCAGAAATGCCAGTCCCAAGGGGCATCACTGCTCCTCCTGAGCACCATCATGGAAGTGCTAAGAGAACATCAACCAGGGGACTGACAGACAGACACAGATTCACAGGACTGGGGCTCTGCATCCCTCAACATGCATGCAGGGATGGATTCACACCTCCCCTGGCACACAGCTCTGCTGGGGACGTGTGTCAGCCCTGAGGCCGCCCTGCAGACCTGACTCATCTGCCTTCCCCATCACCCCCCTCGGGTGTGGCTGGAGCAGGTTGTCCTTGTGCCACAGGCTCAGGACAGTGTCAGGACAGGGTCGCTGTCACCCTGCAGGCCGGCTGTGCACAGCAGGAGGAGGCTCTGGTGTTGGGAGCAATGTTCTTTCATCAGAGACACAAGAGTTAAACCTCAACAACTGCAGCCACCAACAACCACAGCCAGCACAGCACCTCTGCACTCACCTAACCAACAGACCTTTGCTTGGCCAGACCATTTCTCAAGCAACGAAAAGCCCAAACTAAAGGTTGTCTGCAGCCTCCTAAGCTTAAACACAGGTTGGAATGGGAGGTGGTGCATGAGCCCATGGACAATCCTTTCTCCATTCCCACTTTCCATGCTCTGCTTAGAGAGATTTGAGCACACAGGCCATAGAGGACTGCAGGCAAATTCTGCCCATCAGTTCCTCCATTCACAGTTCCTAAGAATGGTCAGCATTTCCACTTACTCTGGACCAGTCTGCACTACCTTGCAAAGTGATGAAGGGTCTTTATTTAACTCAGCAGAGTTGGGGAACCCTGTGAATGCACTCTAAGGCATTCCCTCGGGAATCTATAATCTCTAGACATGGTGTGTCCAAGCAGAGAGGCTCCTAGGCTAACACACGAGGAGGCATTTGTGAATCAGAGGATGCAGAGCCGCCAAAACAGGAGTCACAGCTGCCCAAGCAGTCACTGGTAGCTGTTGGCTCCACCAGTCCAAGGGGGCTGTGACCTGTGGTCTTTCCTTGCCAGCACCTGAGGGTGCTTAGATGGCACTGTGGGGGGATGGAGCCTTTGTCCTATAGGATAGCTTGAGGGAGATCTTTCCTGCAGGAATCTGGAACTGGAATTACAAAGGCTCTTTGGCTTTGTGAGCTCAGTCCTGGATGCAGCTGCAGCAGGAGACAGAGGCTCTGTTCTAGACTGGGTGGGAAAACTCCCCTTTGCCCCTGCTTCTCTCTATTTCCACTGCATAATCATTTACTTTCAGGTTGTTTTCTACCTTCTGCACAGAAATGCCAGCTGTAAGAGTACATTTCCTCCTTTTCTGCAGGACTGCCATTAAATTTCTAGTTTTATAAAAGTTCTTTTGCTTTCTCAGCTCTTGTCCTTTTTCTGCCTTAGAAGAACAACCATCTTCTAGAGCTGGCTGGGAGAGGGGATGAGGGAGATTTTTCACCTTGATGGCAGCCCCTTGGGAAAAGCAGCACTTTGGGGCTTGGAGTCAGCTTGGCCACTGGAGAAGAAGGGAGGCCAGGGTCTGGAGCTTTCAACAGAGCAGCAAGAGAAGAAGGAAAACGAGTGATTTAGTAGTGGAGGACAGCAAATGGCCACTAACACGGTGCTCCATGGTCTCTGCAGGGTGATTACAGCCACAGCATGGCATCTCCAGCAGCCTCTCACAGACATTTGCAGGATCAGAATGTGAACCCATCTTCTAGCCATCACTGGGCCCTCACTGGGCAGCCCCCAGCAGGGGAGGGAGACACAGCATTTGGGGCTCTGGGAGGGGCTCGAGGATTCCCATCTTCTGGAGGGCGAGGAACAAACCCCTCAGTGAGCATGGTCACATTTTACTGTGCATCAGCCTTCATGAGACACAGCCCAGATGGGTGACTACCTCCAGAGCAGTCCTTTATTCCAGAATGTGGCTCCAGGTAGGTTATTCAGGAGCACACAACAGCTCCTTTGGATGCATTCCCTGCCAAGCAGTCGGCTCTCCAAAGTTTCCTGTTGTGGCTGAGTGGTCAGATAATTCATGTGACACGGTTTCTGCTCCCGACTGGGTGAACTTGCAAGCACAAATGTCACCATTTGTGAGCATAATTTTTCCTCTTCATGTATGCCTCTGACATTTGCTTTTCACTTACCTTTCCTGCCAGTAACTTGCAATCATAGCTGGTGGGAGGGAGCAGAGCAAAGGGGCCAAAACGGGAAAGGACCAGGCAGGGCTTAATGGGGCCTCTGGTGCCCGGAGGCAAATGCTTCTCATCTCCCCAAGAGCTCCTCCCTGGTGCCCAGCAGCTTAAATCAGAATAAATGCTTCAGAAAGTCACTGCTGTCAGGAGCTCTGTGTGCTGGCAGCAGCAGAGGAGGTAAATGCTGTACCTGTACAGCAACCAGCATCTGATGGCACCAGGCAGCTCATCCTGGGCATGTGGGGACATCCTGCAGGACCAGAGCTGCTGGGCTTGTTCCTCTTCTTCAACAGAAATGTGGAGAAACTCTATAGCTGCAGCTCTTCTCCCATGGACCCCTCATCCACGGGAATCAGGGAGCCACAAGCTCCTGGGGGTGTTGACAAAGCATAAATTGCTTGTGATGGGGTCTGTGTGGAAGCCCAGGAGCATCCTGAGGGCACAGTGGTCGGCCGGCGTTGGGAGCCCAGGCAGACAGGCTTGCTCTGGGCTGCAAGGCAGTGAAACATCACCAGCCATGGCCGGGTGTCCTGGTGAGGTGCCTGCTCCCCAGACTCCCCGTGGGAGGCTACAGTGAGCAGCCTGCAGTGAAAGCCCCCTGGCAGCATGGCCCTGCCTCCGCAGGGGCAGGCACATTCACTGGCGTGTGACAAGTGCCACTTACCTGCTTTGGTCTTTGAGAAGGCAGTGGAGATCACTGCTCTGAGCTTCATTTGCATAAGTCTCGACAAACATGGGTGGTCTGAGCACTTAATCAAGCAGAGAACCTTTTCCACCAGCCTCAGCAGCAAGTGAGAAGATCTTTTCCCCTCCCATTCTAGCACAGACTCAATGTAGATGTTAAACCTTCCCTGAGTCTTCCTTTTGCCCACAAGCCCCACACGTTCACTGCCCCCAGGACCTCCCTGCAGTGACACCAGGCCAGCACAGCACAGCACAGCACAGCACAGCACAGCACAGCACAGCACAGCACAGCACGCAGCTCTTCCTTGGTTCGATGTCTCTGCATTGCAACAGCCCAGTCTGGCCTGCCAGGGGGAAGCTCCTCAAAAAGGTCACTCCCCACTGCACTTTTTGGGAGAAGGAGATTGGGAGCACAGGATCTGTGGTGTGCCTCTGATGAGGAAACCATGTAGAGCCAGGCCAAGCATGAGGGAAAGGAACCCTAGAGACAAGGATTCTCCCTGCAGGGAAGGGCAGGACAAAGGGGCTGCCCAGTGGCCACTGGACATTGCCCTGTGCCCCTTCAGAGGCATTTTGGATCTGCTCCTGCCCAGCTGCAGTGACACATCTGCCCTGCCCTGTCATCCCCCAGGGCTTTGAAGAGCATCTACACACAGGTGTAAACCAGGACTTACCTGCTTGGAGGGGCTGCTCTGAGCTGCCAGGCAGGAGCAGAGGAGATCCCATCCAGGGTGGTGAGAGATTGGATGTTTCCTCCTTGAGCCATGGCTTCTGCTCTGCATTCAGAGTGCTGCTGGAACTCTTCTTTTTCCTAGGGAAAAAAAACCCCATAAACCTTCCTGCTAGTACATTACTGCATGCCTGATGCAGAGCTTAATTATATTACTTTTTAAAGACAAAAATCAGAGGCTGGTGCACAGGAGACTGTGATGATTTCAATGGCTGTTACCATTCCAGCAGGCAAAGCCCCAGCACCAGGAGCTGATCTCCAGCAGCATTTTTGGAAGTTCAGGCTCCCTTTTCCCACAAACTCCATTGTATGCATAACAGCATCCTTCAGGGAGAGCTGAGCATCTCTCCTGAACTGGGCTTCCCCAGCCTGGGGAGTCTCCAGCCTCACCAGAGCCTCCAGATCTCCCCCAGTACCCCAACAGGAGGCCACCAGGCCACTGGGCTCTGTGGCAAGGAGACATTTGGAGTAAATCACCTTATTTTTTATCTCTGCTGCAGGAGGAAGCTCAGCCTGTGCTGATGACAGTGTTTCAGGCAACCACAGCACCCATCAGCGCTCACAGCTGAGCCACTCTCGCCCAGACACAACCCCCTGCGTGCCAAAATGCCATCACCTTTCCCATCATCTTCCCCATGCCCACCTCCCCGGGGGAAAAAAAAACCAAAAAATCCACCTCAGCAAAAATGCTCATCCATCCCCTCTGCAAGCCAGCAGGGGTTAATGTTGTCAGCCATGACGTCAGGATCCCAATTTGTCCGGAGAGTCCCCCTCCCCAACCACAAACTCCCTCTCTCCTCCCCTCCTCTTGTGACTTTGCAATGAGCAGCAAAACTCCACAGGAGCTGCGGCAACAGCGCTAGGGAGACATCCAGCCCTCCCTGCGAGCAGCGCTTTCCGCAGACAGGCATTCATTTCTTTTCTACACATGCATAGATGTATTTTTTAATTAACTGGGCTGCGTTTGCTTTTCCTATTTTTTTTTCTTTTTTTTTTCCTTCTTAGCCTTTTCACAAAAGCCCCAAACCTCCCAAGTGATGAGCCTGAGATTTCCCTAAAATAAAATAACTGCACAGTGGGGCTGGGTGGCTTCCACTTCCCCCCTCAGAAAATAAAGAGGAAAGGGGGAGCAAATAGGTAAAATCCAGAATAAAATCATATTGCTTGAAAAGTCACACGTCCTCCCTCTCTCTCTCTCTCTCTCACACACACACACACACACATACACGCTCTTTCTCCTCCTCCTCCTCTCTGAAGGTGGGTAGCAGGAGCCATGCAACATCTGCAGCACCGTATGGCAAAAGAGCAGGAGAAAAAATAATCCAAGTGGAGTGCTCAGGGGACACTGAGTTGNTTGGTTTTTTTTTTTTTTTTTCCTTTTTTTTTTCTATTTTTTTTTCCTTCTTCTTTTTCTGCCGCGTACCTGTGAGATTCGATTTCACATTTTGCTGAGCCCATTTTGGGGCATTTTATTTTTCTTTCTCTTGGGATTTTCTCCATTGCCAGAGGATGTCTCTTGTTGAGAGGATGCTGAAAGGAAGAAGAAACGAATTCTTTGACTGGCACTGAAGGAGTGGGGGGGTATTTTTCCCCCTCATTTTTTAGGTTTTTTTCATTATTCTTTTTCTCTAGGAAATC
>VYXF01003810.1:301093-338953 GCA_013397295.1 Polioptila caerulea | reverse complement strand
CTCCCTCTCTCTCTCTCTCTCTCACACACACACACACACACATACACGCTCTTTCTCCTCCTCCTCCTCTCTGAAGGTGGGTAGCAGGAGCCATGCAACATCTGCAGAACCGGATGGCAAAAGAGCAGGAGAAAAAATAATCCAAGTGGAGTGCTCAGGGGACACTGAGTTGGTTTTTTTTTTTCTTTTTCCTTTTTTTTTTCTAATTTTGACTCTATAGCTTGTCTCTTGTGCGATCAATTAATAAATATAGTTTAAATTACCAGGTGATATTTCATGGGTGCCAGAGTTTTGGGGGAAANGGGGATTTCAGAAGATCCATCTTTATTTCCCCTCCCCTCCAAAGATTTTTTTTTTCATCCTTCGTCTTTGTGGAAATGTGGACATTTCAGGCAGACAGATTGAGTGGAATTGTCTCTGCTTTAGCAGCTCTTTGTCTCGCCTGCTGTGCGCAAAGGTAAGGATTGCGATCCCAGGCTGCAGGGACAGGGGGGCTGGCACAGGGCTTGTTTGTCTTGTTTGGGGTTTTCTCCATCGAGCTGGATGTGGGAAAAGGGAGGGGGTTCTTTCCCCAGATCGCTTCCCCTGCCGTCTGCTGTTGTTATTCCCCAGCCCGTGCCGTTCTAGGGGGAGGAGGGATGCTCATACATGAGATGTGGAGCGGACTCTGCGGACGGAGCCCACCTCGCAGAGCGTGTGTGCGTGTCCCCCTCCCCAGCCCGTGGGAAAATGGCCAAACGAAGGGGTTTGCTGGGGAACATGGTGCCCGCAGGAGCCGCCGGAGCCCCGGAGCTGCGCTACGCACCCGGCACAGGCTGCCTTGGCCATGCCTGAGCCTGCACACGCAGCCACGCTCGCATCCGAGCGAGCTGCGCTGTGCCACAGCCCCGGCTCTGCGGAGCTCCGGGGGCGATGCCCACGGCCGTGCCTCCGCGCGGATTTATGGCATGCAACACCCTCCTCTGTGGGTGCCATCCATCCGGATCCGTCCCTGCGTGTGCGCAGCCAGCCGTGCCCGCCCGGGCGCGCACGCCCGTGTGTCACTCCACACCTCCAGAGCGCAGCTCCACCTGCCCTGCGTGGCACCGGGGGACAGCTGGCACCCCTCCCCTGCGTGCTCGGGCTGCAGCTACTCCTGGGCTATGCCCGGAGCGCTCGCAGCGCTCCGGAGCTGCAGGCGCCCATCCAGCCTGGCCAAGGTGTGCGGAGCACACCTGTTTGCTCGCTCATCCGCTGCTTTCACACACGGGAGTAGCGCTGCCTGCTGCTTCTCGCCCTCCCTCCCTCCGCACACCTGCGGGCAGGTGCGTTTGTCCCTGCGCGCTGGCGAGGGGGAGCTGTGGCATCTCCCTGCTCAGCCATGCACAGGGAGCAGCGCGCTCCCGACACACACACTCCGATCCCACCGTCCTCGCGGGGCTGTGGGTGCCCAGATTTGTGTTCCCAGCGTTATAAACACGCACAGGTCCTTGCAGGGCTGTGGGTGCCCAGATTTGTGTTCCCAGCGTTATAAACACGCACAGGTCCTTGCAGGGCTGTGGGTGCCCAGATTTGTGTTCCCAGCGTTATAAACACGCACAGGTCCTTGCAGGGCTGTGGGTGCCCAGATTTGTGTTCCCAGCGTTACAAACACGCACAGGTCCTTGCAGGGCTGTGGGTGCCCAGATTTGTGTTCCCAGCGTTATAAACACGCACAGGTCCTTGCAGGGCTGTGGGTGCCCAGATTTGTGTTCCCAGCGTTATAAACACGCACAGGTCCTTGCAGGGCTGTGGGTGCCCAGATTTGTGTTCCCAGCGTTATAAACACGCACACGCGCAGGCGCGCACCCACCTTGCCCACACCATTCATGCGTGGTCCCGCTGTGAGGGGACACACATGCAGCCAGCTCGGGAGGCACTGTCCAAGCAAACGTGCGACATTTAAAGCCCACAGCAACCCCCTTTGCTCAGACGTGTGTCCTTGCACGTGTGTTTGTATGTCCAGCACTGATTTTCACCCATAGTCTGCGTGTGTATCTGCACAGCTCGGAGACAAAACACTCTCCATGTGCACAAGCCTCCAGCTACTCCTACACACCCCAGCCAGCAGCACGGGGTGCTGGTATGGAGATGTTTGGCTGCAAGTGTACGTGGATATGCAAAGCACATGCCCACTGACACAGAATCAGGGGCACAGCGCTCCAGAATTCAGATCACAGGCTGGCTGTATGTGCTCCCTGAGCGGATGCAGACCCACATTCGCCAGGAATAGCACTGGCATGCAGCTGCTCGCCCACAGCTGGGCAAATGCACGACTTGCCTCCTCAGTGGGAGGGATGTGGCTTTTTGGATCAGAGGGAGCATTGGGAAGCAAAAGACCTTGTCCTTAATCATGACGGTTTATTCCCTCACTAGGCCACCTTGTGCCTGACGAGAAGGAAAGAGTCCCCATGGCCCTCTTCCCACTCTGCCCCTTTCTGCAGACACATTGTTTACTGTCTCTACCTCAATTTCCCTGCTTATATTAATGAGGTAAACACTGATTCCTGAGTTTATGCACTGTAGGAAGCCAAACAGAGGTGTTGAAATCCCTTGAGAAATGCACAGTGTCCGTATAATGAAAATGGAAATCTGTGTACCTAGGAATGGCTGTCTAGAGATGAACAAATGCTGGTGCACACTCTCAGTCCTCAGTGACAGGACTGTATTTTGCATGCTGCAAAGCCTCACACACCTGCAGAGAAATCCACAGGTGCAGGTGGACCTTGCAAGCCTAGACACGGTGTTGTAAAAGCCCACCTGCGCACACCTCTCTGGCCTTTTCACAGTGATTAAAGCCATGGCAGGAAGAGCTGTTCCACTCTCAGGAGCACAGTCAGGAGTGGAGCTGAGACCCCTTCCCCTGCCAGCACAAGGGCTCGTTGATTGTCCGTGCACCAGAGCTGGGTGCTGTCTCACATTTGCACTTCCCTGTCCTGCTGAGAAATACCTGCACATCCCGAGCCCTGAGAGCTGCCCAGGCTCCCAGGTGGTCCTACATGCCTTCACCCACATCCCTAGGGAGAGTCTGGGCACCAGGGAGCCCAGCCTCAGGAACCCACAAATGCCTGCTTCTGTGATCCTCATAAACCGTGTCCGCAGCCCGGTGCCTCCTCCCACCCCAGGTCTGCCCCCACCATCCCCTCCAGCCCCCTCCGGCCCTGGCTGGGACACGGTCACACACAGGCACACACATCCGCACAGGTTTTGTAGCTGCACCCAGTGCTCCCCTGTGTCTGTGCGTCTGTGTGCACAGGCAGGGAGTCCCTACTCCCTCCGTGGAGCCAGGAGAGCACGCCTGTCTCTTTCTGTCTGTCTGTCTGTCTGTCTGTCTGGGCAGACACACGGACATGCCAGCGGCAGCCCCGGTGTCCAGCCAGGCACGGGGCTGGCGGGCAGAGGCAGTGCCGTGGTGCAGCTTTCCAGGCTGACTGGGATGGATGTGGGAGGCGGTGTTGACAGGGAGACATGCCGCTGTGGTGGGTGACTGCAAAGAGCAGCAGTTGTCACCGGCAGGGTCTCTATTCTCATGCAAAGCAGCGGACGAGGGTGGCACAGAGGCTGGGTATTGAGGCACAAAACCTGATATACCCCGCAGCACTGAATAGGTCCAGTATTTTTAGCATCCCCTGCTTTCTGGTTTCCCACCTTCAGTTTTGGTTTGGCCCTCGGGCTGATTTTAGGAGATCCCTTCTCGCTGTAAGGAATTTGTGTTAGGGTGTACATCTGCCCCCTCTGTGTACAGGTAAAAGGGCTGGGAGGGAAAGGGTTGCTACTCTGGCAGTCAGAGGGGAAGATGGACTCTCCTTCCCTGTCTCTGCCTCTTGATCTGCGTTGCTAAGAAGTCACCGTGATGCTGAGTGACAGAAACTGAATTTTTACACGGCAAAGATCAGCTGTATATTGAGGCCATAGGAGAAAAAGGAGCATTGTTTTTTCGTTTTCTTCAATAACCTGAAGAAGGCCCTGGGTGCCGTGGGAGGCAGAGGTTGCGCTGGGGTGTGTGACAGTGCGGGGTGACTGCTGGGGGCCACTTGTGTGGTGGGGACCTTGGGACATGCCAGGTCTGTGCTGGGTGATGTAAGACCTGGAGCAAGAGCCCAGCCTGGCTGAGGAAGAGGAGTGAGACCTGCAAGAGAGATTCTGCAGCTGCCCCACGCACAGCCCGGGGGGCAGAAGGGATAATTTCTGCCTCTGTGTGTCTGTGCACACCTCTGTGGGCAGGCACAGGGAAGCCCCCCAAGTGTGTGGGTCAGTGGCAGGGTGCTCACTGAGGGGTGCAGCAGCAGGACCCCGGGGGTGCTCACACCAGAGGGATACCAAGGGACAGAGCTTGGGGTGCCCTGGAGTCACAGTGAGCTGCAGAAGAGGAGCCAAAACACTGCTGAGACTTCTGAGCACCTCCCAGGATGGCTTAGCGGCCCTGGTAGGAGCTTCTGTGGGGCTTGTGGGCAGATGGGGGCTGAGAGCTGTGCCAAGAACAGAAAATATGAGTGAGAGAGAAAACAGTGAGACTCTGCCCATGGCTGAGGTGTTCTGGTGCCCTGGGGTGTGAAGGATGCTGAAGTACCTGGTCAGGACCCCTGGTGCCACATGGCATGACGAGAACTCTCTTCTTTTGTCTTTCAGCCCCTCCACTGGAAATATTTCTGTGGTGAAAGAGATTGTGGACAAACTGCTGAAGGGCTATGACGTCCGCCTCAGGCCTGACTTTGGAGGTATGGTGAGGGCTGGCCGTGGGCAGCGGGGCAGGAGCTGTGTCTGTGTCTGTGTCTGTGTCTGTGTCTGTGTTTGTGTCTGTGCTGGCCCCTTGGCCACTCACAGACTGCACAGACCACAGGGAGGGCTCCCCTCAGGCATCTCCAACCCCACCCCTCACATCCCTATGTCCTTCTCCCTCACATTTCTCTCAGCCCTCCTGCTTTTCCATCTCCCCTCACTGGCTCCTCTCCTTCCACCATCACCCATCTCTGCAGATGGCTGCGTTGTCCATGGTGTGACGTTTCTGGGGATATTTTGCCACAACAGAAACACTCAGATTTTCCTTGACTCCAAGCTTTCCTCCATCATAGACAACAAGTCATCCCTCCACCATTTCTGCTCCCAATATTTTGGCTCTTTGCCCTGCAGAGGGTCGAGGTGATTGTTGGTTGGCCTGCAAAGCTTCTCTCTCAGCAACAATGAGGCATAAAATATTCTCTGGGGAGCTGGTGGCCTGACTGCCATTCAGTAGGAGGTGCAAGGATCTTGAATTCCTCCCTTGGGTGCTGTGAGCAAACAGGAGAATCACAAGGGCCTGGAGGAGATGAAATATGGAAAATCTTTGGGCACTGTCGTGTTCCCAGGTCCATTTCTTGGGGAGGATCAGGCACTGGAAAAGCACAGGGAGGGGAATTTGATGACTTCTGAACTCAGCCTGCCAAGCTTGACTGTTTTACATCTTTTCTGGTCAATGCTATTTCCTCCTCATGAGGAGATGTGTGGGGCTGGGGGCTGCTCAGCCCACAGGAAGACAGCTACACATCGAGGTGTCCCTCTCCATAGGACTGATGGGAAACAGGCTCATGCCCGTGCCCTCGGAGGGAAGAGAGACCAGGGACAATTATTTAGTGGTTCAGGGGAGCAGTTTTGTCCCAACAGGGTGGAAGAATATCCTCACTGATTTCATCAGGTTTTGAAGGCACCCCAGTGCATCACTGTTTCCCACAACCAAACCTGTCTCTCCTTGAAACCTCTGGTTTCCCTGCTCCCCACTCAGATCTGCCACACGCACTGCACACCTTGTACCCTCCAGCAGACACTTGCTTCCATCCCCACAAACACCATCCCCACCTTGAGCACATCCTTGTTCTACCCTGTGGTGGAACAGGGGCTTTCGGGTGGCAGCACCAAGAGCTGCTGGACCCTGGCCTCAGGGAGGGCTCTGGGGTGGGGGAGATGATGTCCATCCCTCCACAGTGCTCAGAGGCACCCGGGAGGGCACCCAGTGCAGTGGGGAGACACCTTGGATGCAGCATTCTGCAGGCAAACAAGGGTTCCAAATCTTCCTTCTCTCCTCTGAACATGGGATATGGCCGGCTCTGATTTAAAGGCTCTGCCTGGCAAACATGCAATGTGCCTATTAACTGGCCAGCCCTGATCACAGAAATTGGTGCAGTCACATTTTATGAAGGGGAGAACTGTGGAGATGACATAAAACTGGAAAAGAACCATGGTGTAAAGGCACGGCGGTGATCGTGATACAGTAAAGCAGGAGGTGAGCGGGCTCTGCAGAGACACGGAGCACAGGGAGCCATGGGCTGAGGGGCCAGCAGGTTTTGTTTCCTGATTCCAGACCCCCAGGGCATCCAGGACAGGGCCCAGCCCTTCCTTCAGTGCAGATCTGTGTGCTGCTCAGGCTGGGCTCAGCCGGCACTGCGTCCTCCCGGGCTGCAGGATGGATGGGGCTGGGTGACCGTGGCGTTTGATTTGATTTTATTCTGAATTCCCAAAGTGCAAGCTGCATTTCTCTTCACTCGAGCAAAGAAATAGAATTATGACCATAACCCCCTTCCCCGTAATCGCCTCACTGTTGCCCTTCACCCTTTCTTGTCCTTCCCTTTGCTCATAAGAGCAAGGTCCTGGTGGGAAGCAGTTTGGTGCTCACGGTGCAAGGATGCCCAAACTATCAGCATTCCTGGCTCCCTCACCCAAGGACGAGCTTATCCAGGCAAAATTCCTGCAGCATTTCCAGCTGGGCTGACACAAGAGTGTAGAAGCTGGAGATCATTGGTGTTATAAGGCCAGGGGAAAGGGGTGGAACTTTCCTTGTTACCACTGTACCCAGAGCTCACCAGTTCTCTGGGGTTTTGGATCAAGCCCATTTCTCGGTGAAATCTGGTGGGATCATGCCAGGAGGTGTCTAGCCCTGTGTGGCTTCCAGTCCATCCACAGTCCTGCTGTGGAGAGGGTGAACTTCTCCCCAGTAAGTTGTGTGCAGCTGGCACAGCCACAGGACCCACAGGAACAGCATGAAGCTGTGTCAGGGGAGGCTCGGGTTGGATATTAGGAAAAGGTTCTTTCCCCAGAGGGTGGCTGGGGCCTGGAACAGGCTCCTCAGGGAATAGACATGTCCTCAAGGCTGCCAGAGCTCCAGGAGCATTTGTCCAATGATCTCAGGCACAGACCAGGGTTGTTGGGGTGTCCTGGACAGGATAAGGACTTGGACTGAATGATCCTTGTGGGTCCCCTTCCTGGTCTGGGTGTTCAGTGATTATTTTGTGGAAAAGACACAGTTTGGGGAAAGCCCTGGGTCCTGTGTGTGTGCAGCCCTGCTGTCTCCTAGGGATGTGTGGGACTGGACTGAGCTCCAGTCCCAGTATCCTGAGGACTGGACTGTTCTCCAGGACTGCCCTGTGCCCACCCATCCTCTGCCTCCCAGCTGGGCAAAAGGGGTCCCCTCTCTCTGTGGGGGGAGGCGATCCCACCACCCATCTGTGCTCTCATCCTGGGAACACCAGGTAGGGTGAGCTGGGAATGGCCAGGGTGGCACCTTGGAGGAGTGGCAGGTCCTGCTGGGAGCCCTGTGCCCTAAAGGAATACCATGGAGCTGTCTCAGGGCTCACCAAGGATGACCAGGGGGTCTGGCTGGACTGTCAACTGCCTGCCTGAGTGGAGAGGACTGGAGCAAAGCAGCTGCCATTCAGCTGCCCATGAACCAGGGTGAGCTGTGCCTCTAAAGCCAGAGTCTCCAGCTCTCTGTGGCTCAAGGATGAGGCATCCGGAGCAGGAAGGTCACAGCAGCCAGTGCTGGGTTCCCCAGAGGTGTGGGCACAGCAAAGTCCTTCCCAGACAGATTCCCACATGAGAAATGCAACCCACACACACGATGAACCTGTCTGGCTTCTCTTCCTTCCCTGCTCATTCCTGCCTGCTTTCCCCACGTTTTCCTCCTGCAGTAGAGTTGTTTCCTTCTTGCCATCCTGTCCCCACATCAGTGGCAGTCACCCTGCACTGTTCCCACCCTCAGCCCTGTGGACAAAGTCCCACCTCTACATCCTGGAGTGCCTCCTCCCTGCACTCCTGCCTGTAGAGCAGGAGGAACTGGGATCCTTTGGATGTGAAGGCACGTGGAAGAACCTGTTTCCATGTACCACTTGCCATGGTGAGGCAGTTCTTGTCCCTCACAGTCTTTCTAAGAGAGCCCCAAGGCCCATCCCAGCACCTCCACCCTGCCCAGGTTGTGGTGCTTCCACAGCTCCAAATACAACTCGCGACTCCCCAGTCCTCTTTTTTTTTAAAAAAAAAAAAAAAAAAAGAGAAAGAGAACTCTGCCTAATGCCAAAAGGAGGACAGGCCTGCTGGGGATTGCAGTTCACTTTTTAATTTTGAGATGCCTCGTTAGCTCTGGGCCGAGCTGAGTGGCTGAGAAGCGTCAGCCACTCGCTCTCCTCTCTCTCCCCCACCCCCTTGGAAACCCATTAGGCCGATGAGCAGGTCGGCTCTCAGGGGTGGCAATGAGTGCCATGTGCGCACCTGGGGAGCTCAGCTGAGTGGGGGGACACCGAAGGGGAAAGCCAGAGTGGTGTGGAGATGATGGAAAAATCTGGGAGTGACTCCCCCGGAAAGCCAGCCTGGGTAGGTGGGAGGTGCCTGAGGGACAGTCCCCTCTCACGTTTCAGCTACAATCCCCAAGCCCTGGAATGTCACACCATGCTGGAGACATGTGGGACAGTGCCAGAGTGGGACATGCAGGGACCACAGGAGAGGGCCTGGGGAGAGGGGACAGGAGGGGGTCATGGCAAACAAGTCTAAGGTTTGTGGCAGGGATCTGGAAGGGCTCTCAGGAGGGATGTGCAGGGAGGAGCAAGGTGCTGCCAGCCCTCCGAGAGGGAGATAGATCTTTGTCCTGGTACTGTAAGACCAGCAGCAATGCAGAGAGGGTTTTGGTCTTTGGGACAGCACAACATTCTCACAGGGACAGCAAATCACAGGTGGGTGCCTGTCCTGGTTTAGGGCAAATCTGGGGAGAGACCTCTGGATGGAGTCCCTCTAGAAAGCAAATCCGAACCGCCCCTCCTCCCAGCTGGTTCGGGACAGGGAAAAAAAAAAATTCCTTGGAGGAAAGTGGAAAAAAATTGTTTATTTAACAGGCACAACAAATGAACAATACTAAACAACAAAACCTCTCTCTGTTCCGCAGAGGTGACAAATTCCCAGAGTCTCTCCCGTGGCTGCAGCTCGGCTCAGTCCCTCAGTCCCTCAGTGCTGGGAAAGGCCGGGCCCAGGGCAGGCCCGGGGGGCCACAGGTGGGAGCTCCTGGTGCCCTTTTGGGTTTTTGTCCAGAGCAGGTTAAACAGTTCCAAGGAAAAGGGAAAAAACCAGAGTCCGGAGAACTTCTCTGCCTCAGCTGGCCAAAAACTCACAGAAAGCAAAGGAGAGCTCTCTGCCATCCACACTGCAGACAGCACAGGCTGTGAGTGAGGGAGAGCTGAAAACTCTGATCTTTGTGCTTTGGAAACAATTGCCTCAGACATTCCACTGCTTCTCCTTCGCTCTCAGATCCAGTTTTAAGGGTGCAAAACTTATTTCTGAGCTCAACAGACAAATGGGGATACAATTCAGCATCAACCCAGGACAGTGCCATCCAGCTGGCTCTGAGGGCTGGACGGTGTGGGGCTGATTTATACAGCACACTAATTACACCACGAGGCAAGCAGGAGGTTCATGATTTAGGGCTGGGTGAGCAGGGGATGCTGCAGATTGTGTCTGGGAATCATTGCAGAGCCATGGGTACGGAGCTTTCAGAGCAGCACCCTGGCTCTTGTAAGTGCTCTTAGCACTCACTTTCAGAAGCATTAGTTCCATATGAGAAAAAAAAAAGGAGGGGGGGGGGGGGGGGGAAGGGAAAAGAAAGCAAACCAAGATCATATTGCCCCAGGGTAGAGAAGGCAGTGAAGGAATGGCAGGAAGATCCCACTTGAGCTCAGTGACTCAGCTGCTCTCTGTTGGTGCAACGTTTCCAGCCCAAAACTTTGCAAGAGTTCCAAGCAGATGGCTCTTTATGGTTTTCCAGCATCGTTTGCAGGTCCTGGTAGCCAAAAGCAAGATGAGGGCACTCTCTGCTCCCTGCTGCCAGCCCTCCTGGAGTTCAGGGTTCCTGGTGTTTCTCCTGGGGGGTATGCAAGTGGTGAAAACGGAATGACCATGAAGCCCTTGGGATTGTACAGTAAATCCTGGGTTTTCATGCCTGTGAAGCCAGCAGCTTTCTCTGCCCCATTTTTAATTCAAACTTCCCTGAGGAAAATTAGCACTTAAGGGGTCTTGGGTTGAAATGAGCCTGTGTCCTGCTCCTCATCTGCTTTGTGTCATGGATGAGGCTTCCCAGCTCTCATCACCCTCCAATGAGTTATCCAAACCCCTCTTTGCTGCAATATCTTGGCCTTCCTCCTTCCTGTCCCCTGCCCCTCCTGCTCTCAGCTCCTCTCTGCTCCATCACACCTCCACCCTCCTGGGCACCCTGCCCTGCTCCCATGTCCTATTTATTCCCCAGTATTCCTTCTTCAATGGCCACTCCAAATTCAGTGGAGCTGGGGGTGAAATCCTCAGCCTTTCCCTGTGTAACAGCATCGCTTGAAAGCCAGAATTGTAAAAATAAATGATTGCTGATGCATAAAGTGTTGCAGTGAAGCATCGTCAGTGGTTCAGGGCTCCAAAACTGGCGGGGCTGAGTGGCTGCGCCGGCTGGCACAGATGCAGCAGGAGATGGGGGCCTTGTGTTATTTCCCTGGCCCATCAGCCCTGTGTGCCTGGGAAACAGCTGCACTTAGTGGTCCTGTGCTGGAATGAATGTGTATTTGGTTTCTTCCATGGCCAAGGCTGGTGGTACTGTTAAAGCCTTCCCAAAAATGTCCCTGTTTTCCACTGCATGTTGGGTGGTGGTTTTTTCCAGGCAGCTAGCTTGTTTTGGAGTTTTGAAGGGGAGGGGGGGAAATTTTAGGAAAAATTCAGAAATTTCTGAGAACAAGCCAAAGCGTGTACATGCTGGGTTTTTTTTTTCCAGTCCTAAAATGTTGGGGGATGAAACTGGCAGCACCTCCTGTAGGGCTGGCCCATGTGCATGTGGAGCAGGCGGGTCCCTGGGGTCACCAGCGACCTGGCTGGCACCAGGGCTGTGTCCCCACTGCTGGTGGTGCCAGGGCAGCCCCTCAGAGCAGTGATGCTGCTGCAGGAGGACCAGGCTGTGGGGCTGGAAGAGTGCAGTGGGCGCTGGTCCTGGGCTGCCTGTCTGGGGTGCACAGGAGCTGCTTACCTGCCTTCCTATGCTTTATTTCTCAGCTTTCCTCTCCTCTTCTGTGGCAAAAAATGTTCAAATCTCAGAGCAGCCAGGTTCGATTTTCCTTTTTTCTTCTGAGATGCCTTGAGCCAGCCCTTTTGGGGCAGGGAATTGAGGTTCAGCAGGAAGGCTCTGGTCCCACCAGGGACAGCTCCTTCCCTGCCGGCAGGAGGACTTGCCCAGAGTCGGGCACGGGGTGAACCTGAAATGCTGCACTTCACAGAGCCTGACTCCACCAGGAAATGTCATCCTTCTGTCCCCATACCACGGCTGGGCAGAAGAGCAGCTCTGGGTTTGAAAGCAGAGGGGTAATTTTGGATCAGGCTTGGGAAAGGAGTTAATTGAGGAAGGAGAGACAGAAGCTGTCTGGAAAGTCTGTAAACCCCAGTGTCACTCAAGGCCAAAGGAAAGGTGGATTCCCACTAGAGCTGGCAGTAGTCACACTTTCCTTCCAGAATAAAGAGCAGTAAGAAAAGGCCATTCTTGGTCAGTAAAACTGGCTGCAGCTGTGCAGCCCTTACTTCCTCCCCAATTTATGTGACTTCTGGCTCCAGACCATGGGTCACATCCTCTCTAGGGCTAATCCAGAAGGAAGATGACAACCTCCTGCTGTTGTGTCTTACTTCATTAACTGAAGTGGCAGGAAATGAAAGGATCCCATCCTTCTTGGGACATATGTGGATGTTAACACATTGCCACATGATGGGATTTCTATTTTTTTCACTTTGCTCTTTTTATATGAAATACATGCTGCAAAAAGGACTTGGAGGCTGTAAAGTCAGACACATAAGGCTTCAGAAAAAGCCAGAATTGGGGTTTCTCCAGGGATCTATATTTGGTCCTCGTGTAAGGGTGCAGCAGGAGGCAAGGTCCAAGAGTTGCTTCTCCTGAACAGCCTGACAGAGCACACCAAGATGTCATTTATGCATGGAACCAATTTTTCTCATCCCCTTCACTCCAGAGGGGACAGACTGGGGGCATGGCAGTGGGGACAGCTGAGGTGGCCACAGCAGGTGATTAGGGTGGGTTGAGGTGATTGTCTGAAGCAAAACCTGGGACTGAGCACCCCAAGTACATCTTGGACTTGTGCTTTCCTGGCTGTTCTGTGCTCAGACCTGCTCTCCACATAGCACCAGCTGTTTTTATGACTGGAGTGTGTTCACACCTCTCCCCCAAGAAGCCAAAGGTATCCCCTGCTGAGGGGTGCCCAGTGAAGATGGGATTTTCCAGGATGCTCAGCAGCACTGGAGCCAGCCACTGCCTGTTTGGAGCACAGCTCCTCTTGATTTCAGCCACAGCTGTGAGCGCTCAGCCGCAGTGCCCCGAGAGAGAGACACACAGAGTTCACCGAAATCCGTGAGCTTCAGGTGACTCTGCTAGGACAGAACACACAGGAACCCTGGGACACATCCAGTCCTGAAGAACAGGGCTCAGCCACAAAAACATCTTCCCTTTCCCATGGGCTTCCCCCTCACTCACTGCAGGGAGGGCAGGGGCCCCACTGCCAGTGCTGCCCTCCTGCAAATCCATCCTCTATCAATCAAGGAGAAGGAATGAGCAAGGATGCTGTGGACAGTTTAATTAAGAACTGGCTCCATAACATCCATTCAGCAGTGGGCATCTTTCCACCTAACCTTCATCCATTTTGTTTTCCTCACGATTTTGTTCTTGAGGGCAATAATATTTCAGGATATTAGTCCAGCCCCTTCCTCCAGAGCTTGTGAACCTCTTGCTGCACATTGAACACCCTTGTGCATTCATGTGTGGCCACAATTACTATCCTCCTTTCGAGACAGGAATCTCTGGCACAGAGCAGTGGAGGCAGTTTTGGGAGGGCACAGCAATGGAGATGAACTCCCCTGGGTCTCAGTCCAACACTGGCCTTGGGTTTCTGAGCAAGCTGTGTGCCTGCCACAGAGCTGTGCCTGCTTTTCAGGATTTGGTATCCAGTGGGAAACAGGAGCTTTTGCTGTCATCCATTCCAGTGTACTTCCACTGGAACTGGAGGAGATGTTGATTCTCATGCTTGTGCTCAAGTCTGTGTGGGATAAATGGATCTGGTTGCTCTTCTCCTTCTTTTTCCCCCTTGGCTGGAGCAGTCTGTCCCTGCAGCTCTGCTCAGGCCCTGACACAGCTGCTCTTCCAGTCCATGGCAGGGCACTGGGCTAGCAAGGACCCCTCAGAGATCTCTGTTAAAACCAGGATGTCATCATCATTTTAACTAGGCTTTTATTCCAGGAATTTTGCCTCCACCCTTAGTCATAGATTTTTTACATTAAGATGCAACGCATTCGAGTTACTGATTAGCAGAATAATTCCAATACTTCTTAATTAATTAAGTGACTAAAAGCAGATTGGTGTTTATAGCCAGTCTGGAGGATGTTTGCCACATCACCTGGACCCATGTTTCTCCTTGACAAACATCTATGTAACATTCACCATTTCTGAGATTATTCCTGCCAGTAAACTTGCCTTCAAGGGACTGCCACTGAAAGCAAAATGTGAAAGGAGTGTAAAATCCATTAGTAGAAGTCCTTTTGATTACTCAAAATATATTCCCACTGCCCTGGAGCTGTTCATCAGAGCACATTTACATACCTGCATTGTTCTTCTCCTAAGACTCCCAGTATCCCAGTTAGGCAGAGAAGTATTTTTAATCCATGTAACATGAAATAGAAAAGCCAAGGAATGTGCTGTAGTTTTACTGCCGTGTGAAAGAGACTCTGTGTGTGCATGTCACTTTTCTCACCTATGTCTGGTTCAAAGAAAAAGAGTTGGAGGCTGCTACAGTGTCAGCTGGCTGGATGTAAGTGGGTTTTTTTGGTGGTACTGACAACGTTAGTTCTGTAAAATCCATTCTTGCAGAGAGCCCTTGCTGGAGGTTTTTATATCCTGATATTTCATGTGAAACATCATGCACTTGTTAAAGGATGACCAGAAACACAGACAAGACAAAGGATGTGTTTAATGAAGGCACAAGGTCTTTCAGCGGAATTCACATCTCATGCGTGAGAGAGGGCAAAGGTGGATGGTGGAGCCCTATAGGATGAACAGAATGGTCAAAGAGGTTTTCTGGAGATCCAGGGATTGATCCTGTTCCCATGAAATGGAAGGAGGCTCTTCTCCCTTCCTGCTGGGATGTGGGAGTGCCGCTGTTTGCTTTGAGCAGAGCAGGAATTTCAGGCTGGGTTGGGAAGCACTGATCCTGCCATTCCTATAGGATGTTTTTTTGGTCATGGCATTTATCCCTGGTTCTGTGTCACAGCTAAAAACTCTTTTTTTCCTCTGATGTTTCCCCCCTCCCTTTCCTGTTTCTCTTGTTCTTTGCAGTCCTGCAGGAGCAGTGCTGTTAAATAATTGTGCTTGTGACAGGGGCGAGCCTCAGCCCAACCCACCATGTCCAGAATTCCCCTCCCCAGACCTCAGGACCTCTTAGTTCAGCTCGGGGATGACTCCGAGTGTAGTCCTAGTTGGAAGAGAGACTCTGTAAAATTACATCTTGTTGTTCCATATTTATTCCCCCTCAGTGGTTTCCATGTCAAACTTGCTCAGTTTACCAGTCAAAACAAGATATTTCTACCTGCCAGCTCTGCCAGCTCAGCCTGGGCTCTGGAAATCAAGCTGTGTTCTCTCTGCCCTGGACATCATCACTCGCCAAAAAGAATTCTCAAATCAGGGCTGAGCTGGATGTGAGGTTGAGTATGCACAAATATCATTTGTTCTCATTGGTATTAGGGGCTCTGACAGATACCAGCAAGGCTCCTGTGCTGTGCAAATATTGACTAACAAATCTTCCCCACCACCTGGGGGAGGATGGGCCACCTCTGGGGCCGTTTTGCACCTCAGGGACACCAAAAGGGGACAGTTTTTTGGGGGTGATGCTGAAAACCCACAGGAATGGCACTGGCAAGCTCTGCTTCCTGCTATTCTCTTTATTTGTGAGAAGAGACCTAAGCACCTCCTGAGCTCTGGGCCATTGCTCAGTCATCAAATTGTGACCTTTCCTTCCGATGTGGTGTCCTGTGGAATGCCCACAGGGAACAGGCAGGTGGGCCCACTTCTGGCTGCAGAGAAATTCCATGGTATAGCCATAGGGAAGGCTCCTAAATAATGGGCATTAATCTTGTTCACAAATAGTTCCCCTTCTGAGGGATCAAGCAGAAAGACTTTCCTCAACACCTCTTCTGAGAAAAACTGAAATTTTGTAAATTTGATCATTGGCAAAATGTTCAAAAACCACTACACGTGGCAGAACATATATTTACTGCGTACAATCATGTCACAGAGTAGGAAAACTGGGAAGGGTGTCCTGCACTGCTTTCAGCTTTCACTCTTGTGCTTCTGTAGTGAATCCCCCAGGGTCTGTCAGCAAGAAGGGACACCAGAGCCTTCCCTGTCCCCATAGGAGGCTCCACTCTGAGCCTGCAGAGCCGTTCCAGCCACTAAAAGCCACAGTGGGTTTTTCTCTGTGACACAGCCCAAGAGCAGGGGCAGAAATAGGGTGACTGCTTTGGTTCCTGGGACACTTTGTCACCCTGTGCTGAGCTGGGAGAACACCAAAGTGCCCCTTCCTCTTCCACAGCTCTGTGCTGCAGAACCAGGATGGGTTTTTTGGCCAGCAGATCTTTCCAAACACATCCCCTCAGCTACTGGGGTGCTTCTTACTCTTCTCTTACGTGCTGTGAGATGATTCACTGCTCCCTGTAAGGAGCCTGGTGCAGGTGACATCTCCAGGCCAGAGGAACCTTGTGCCAGGGCAAAACCAACATCCAGGGGCTGCACTGGGCAGTTCAATGGGTGATGCATGAAAAAGGGGGTGCCCATGGCAGTAGCAAAGCCCTGGGTGTAAGATCAGAAGCTGTCAGGCCAGGAGAAGAGGCCACCCAGGTCACAGATGTCACCTGGAGAAGGTCTGCAGGACAGCCCACTCTCCTGGCCTCTGGAGAAGGATCTCAGTTTGGCAGGAATTTTTGGAAGTGAGGGAGAGGGTAGGCTATGAACTGAATTCTTCTTATCCTCCTTTCACAGCAAAAATAGAACATTTATCACAAGCTCCCCTACATGTTTTTCTTCCCTATTGCACTCTAGCTCCTTGCTAGTATTTGAAGATCCAGAGAAAAGAAATTGATGAGTACTCAAGTTAATAATGTGTGCTTATTGTGTTGATGAATTGCTGGAGATGAATATATATGTAAAAGCTCTGTAAGATTCACTCATCCATGCATCCTGAGTGAAAGCAATTATTTTGGTGAGCAAATGGGACTTAGTTTTATGTCTTTATAAAGAGGTTCTGGGCTAAAAGGCAACTTTTGTCCTGGACATCATTGCAAATCAAGTCTTACTGAAATAATGGAAACAGCAGCGCAGGGGGCAATCTTTCAGAAGTGAACACCTTAGCATCTTTTTGCCTCCTAAACTCTTGCAATTCTCGGTCACCACTGAATTCCATAAGATCTTCCCTGTCTTCAGACTGTGGAGAAAAGGCAGGGCCACCTGAACAAAGCACATCCAAGAGTGTCAGAAACTGAGGGATAAAAACTTATCATCCCATGGATGACATTTGGAAAGCGGGAGACTTGTTTTGATGTGTGTGCTTTGTTTCTCATGATTCCTAACTGAGATATGAATTTAATGTGAATGTAATATTTTCAGGCCTGACTCATTCCATTTTTTCAATACTTGCCCTGTAAATTGTCTTGATTGCCCCTGAGCATAAACCTTGGCCATGGTGCAAGTTTAGCATCAGGTCCCAACCTGGCCCTCTTGTTCCTTTTGTTTTTCCCCCACATGCTGGGGATGTCCAACTGGATCCAATCCAGGAGTTACATCCTTTAAAGACAAGAGTCTGTAAACAGTGCTGAGGAGGTGTGACTAACTCTTAAAAAAAACCTGAAAACAGGGATGAAAAAAGAGAAAACACCTTGTTGTTGTCACTTTGATAAAAATGACAAGTCCAGGTATTTTGTTGTTGTTACAAACACTTCTAAGACAGAGAAACGGATTTGATGTGAACAGAGGAGCTTGTGTTAACCCATTTAAATTAATTTGGCTCAGTTCATTTGCAGCTAAGGGGATTAGATGGCTCAGGATTTGGTAACTGTGTGAGAGTGTTTTCCCAGACAGGTCACTCCCTGTAGTCCAGGCTGGGTCTGCAGCTGCTTTGGGGGAGGATATTTCCAGTGCAAACAAGAGAGAGGCTCCTCCATGGAGAAAACATTTATTGCTCTCGTGCCAGGAAAGCCCCAGCACTGAAAAGTTGGGTCAGCACCTTTGTGCCCTGAGTGGGCAGGTGAGAAGTGAGACATTCCAGGGGGAAACTCGAGAGAAACTTCCATAGCTGCCAGGCAGGGAAAACTGCTCCATGACCTCACCTGGGGGCCACAACCCGACCTGAGGGGGTGGGGTGCCCTGGGGAGGGAGGAAGTGGCTGGGTCCTGTGGGATGGGATGGGATGGGATGGNATGGCATGGCATGGCATGGCATGGCATGGCATGGCATGGCATGGCATGGCATGGCATGGCATGGCATGGCATGGCATGGGTGTCCCACCTATAGCAGCACCACACCTGCCATTGGGGGGGGTTTGGCTGTGAAGAGGAGGGTGGTACTGTGGTTTTCCAGGTATTTTGCTGCACTCCTACCTCCTGGCTCTGCAAGGAGTTTTGTGATGTGGGGGAGGGATCCCAGCACTCGAGATTCAGCCCTAAACCTGCTTTAAAATCTGTATGCCTCTGTGGACCTTGTAGCACCAGAACTGGTATAGGAATTGAGCATTTGGCATTGTAAAGAGTGTTTTTGAGGCTGTGATGAGTCCTGGGGGTTGGTCTGCTCAGAGACTGACCTGGGGAGCTGGAGATGGGGCAGCTGCCTGTAGTGAGTGTGTTCTGGTACATTGTTAAATACCCTGCTTACTTTTGCACCCAGGGGTTCAAAATATTTCCTGTCTGTGTGCAATCCTTTCTGCAGAGCTGCCCCCTTCAAAAGCAGGGTGACAGGCGCTGGGCTAGGAAAGGAGGAGCAGGAGGGTGCCAAAGGCTTCTGAGCCTGCCCCAGCTGGAGGAGCAGAGGCTCTGGCAGTGCCCTGGCTGGCTCTAGGAAATGGGGCAAACACAAGCTCTGAGGGCCTGGGCAAAAGCAAAAGGATTGGACTATTCCTGAGTCAACCAGAGCTTCCCAGGCAGGCGGAGCTGTGCCCCAGGGCTGCTCTGGCAGGGCCCCTGGAGAGAAGCAGTTGCCTGCCAGGATCCTGACAGAGGTAGGAGGGAATTCTTCTCAGGTGGAGCGATGTGGGGGTGGCTGATCAGCGTGGGCACAATGCTTCATGCTGCTGCTGGGGAGAAGAAGCCTGGCTTGTGTTGCTTTGCTGTCAGTCTACAATAGGCACTTGCTTGGCAAGCCCCACTGTCCTCCTGCTACTACTCTTGGTGGAGGAGAGCTGGAGGGACCTGGGATGCTCAGAGTCTCTGCTTTCCTGGGATTTGCTTGAGTGTAAACACAGCAAAACGTGGCATTTCACAGTGCTAGCTCTGCAGAGAGGGATCCAACAGGGGAACACCAAGTGTGTGTCCTGCAGACTGCAAAGCCTCGGAGCTGGTCCGTGGGGGTGCCCTGGGGGGCACAGGGAGGGCAGGTGACCCATCCTCCAGGAGGCTGGAGCACTGCCTTCATCTCCGAAGGGTCAGGCCTGGATCCACCTTCTGCAATGTCCCTGCTCCAACAAAGAACCCAATGGCAGTGACAGCCCTGCACAGCAAGCTGGCTGTTGTCTCAGCTGGGCACTGCCATCTTTAAGGGATGGGTGGGAGCTGGCACTCAGTCCTCTTGGTGAAGTTGCTCTTAAAAGAGTTGATTGTTTGGACCCACTGGTCAATGCTGGATTGATGATGGTCAGTTCTGGTGAGGTGATGCAGTTATGTGGCTCTAAATTAGAGCTTGACAAACCTGAGAACTTATTTTGCTCTTGCTTTGCCATAACCTTACCAAATGTGCATCACCTGGGCAAGGGATTCACAAGCAGAAGCTGTTGGAAGATGGTTTTCATCGCTGAGGATGAAACAGCTTTAAAATCCTGTCTCCTTAATATTGACCTAGGCCTCTTCCAGGAACAGAGGATGTTCTGAGTAGTCAGTAACTTTTTTTTAATGCTGAGAGCCCTGTGTGTGTACAGGTGCTCTGCTGGACTGGGTCCACTGGCAGTCTGGATGCTGTCAGGCTTGGTGTCGACTCTCTTGTTCCATTTTTAAGCCTGTACATTTGAGACCTTGTTTTTATTCAGCTTGGGTAGCTGTCTACCAACATCTTTTAAAATCAACCTTGATTTAGCTTCCTCTGTAATCCTTCAATCCCTCTGGGACAACTTGTACACTGTTTTTGCAGCCAGCTGATTGTTCTCTCTCACTCCCAAATTTCCATGGGATATTTGCAATATCCCACTCTAATACCTACTAATCCATTAAAAATGCCTGTGAGATAGATTAGGTGATCCACTATGCCTCACAGATTGTGCTCCTCAACTCTCTGCTTCCCCTGAGCAGTCACAGAACGGGTGCTACATCTGCCCTGGGAAAGCACTGTTCCTCCAGAAGGATCCCTCAGCACTGTCTCAGGAGCAGGCACAGTTTGCTTGAGAAAATGTTCTGTGACTGTTCAGATCCACAGGGAGACTTCATGTGACAGCAGGCTGGGACTGTGGCTGCTGTTATCCCAGTTAACCTGGGTGTTTGCAAAGAGCATCTCAGGGAGCAGTGCTGGCAGCAACAGAGGTCAGCTCTGCCTGCTCTGCAAGGGCTGTGGCTCCTGGGTCCTCACTGAACAGGAGCCTCATTGCTTGCACCGTGTTCATGTCTGGATATTCCAAAAGTCTGCTCAAGGTGGTGGTTGTACCCATCCTTAGATGTTCCATTCTACCTTTGTGCTGTCCTTGATATCACCATCCTGGTGAGAGCTTCCTCCAGCTTGGCATTTTCCTTGGGAAGAGCCAGATATTCCCCTTTCTTGAATAAACATTTCAAGTTCAGTTGCTTGATTGGATGAGGTGGCAATGCCAGGATGCCAGGAGAGGAGAATGGCACAGGCTGGAAATCCTCATTATCCTCCTTGCACGGGGTGGTGCTGTGCCTGGTGTGGTGTAGATGGGTGGAAACCACACCAGGGTTGGGCAAAATCTCATTCTGTGCATGGGCTCAGTGGTGTAAAAAGGGCCAAGGGCTCCCTAAAGGAGTATGGGAAAATGCAGGAAACCTGTCATATCCGAGAAACTGTTTTCTGCCAGACCTACTTGGAGAGCAGCTGCAATCTCCATGGGAACAAGTGGTGGTAGAAAGCCTTCCTGCCCCTGCAGAACCACGAATCCATGGGGAAAGAGCAGGCATTGACACCCCCAGACATCCTGGAGGTCAGGGCCCTGTCTTTTAGCTCCAAAATCCCGCTGAGAGATTCCTCAGCAGTGGCAAGTCCCTCATAAAACCTACTCCCCCCCAGGTGAAAAGCCAATGCCAGATTTGCTGACTTGCCTTGAGACCTTCTCTCCTTCTGGTAATGTGTAACAGTGCCTGAGAGTGTAAAGCCATGGAGGGTTTTGCCCTTTCAAATCCAAGGGGTTCCATGGGCTGACCTGCTGGGAGTAGAGGGAGAGCTTCAATATCAGCCCCTGAATGTGTTTGATGTTTCTGGCTGTTGTGCTAAACCTGGCAAAAGAAATGCACAGCATTGGCCATGGGTGGGGGAAGAGATCATGGAAATAAGAGTGACAAAAAACAAGTGGGAAAAGGATTGGAAAGTGTTAAATGAATGTTTAAACCTAGATTTTATTGGAAAAGTTTGAGTAGGTTCTTAAGGGACACTGCTAAACTCGGTGCTTCTAGATGTCACTGCAAATCAGAGATGCTGGATGAAAGTAGTTCCCAGAACATTTCTGCTTTCATGATACATGGTCAACTTTTCTTGTTCCTCAAGCAACGTTACACTAAACTGAGTTTGTGCTTGATGCTGTACATAAGCTAAAATAAAAGGAAAAGAACAGGAAAATCGGTGTTGGGGAAACTTCTTTGTGATTTGGCTCGTGTAGCCTGCTGGGCTGGCATCTTTTAGATGTTCTCTCACTGCTGTAGCAGAGCCTGGGTCCTGAGATCTGTAAGTACAACTATTATGCAGACAGCAATTTGTGAACTCCTCTTGCAATCTTCCTGTGTGCTGAAAACCCAGGAGCATTTCTATTCTCCCTGCACTGGGGTGTAGTAAATTTGAGTGTCCTGACAGCTGGCTGGCCTCTGAGTTATTTTTTGGGTGGTTTCAAAAAACTGTGGCACAGGACTAATTAGTCCATCAGCTGAAAATGATTCAAGGCTATCTGTTTTGGGAGGGCCAGAGGAAGATTTATGAAGAGGATGAATGTTTTCATGCTGGCAGCAGCTCCTCAGCCAGTGACAAGCCCGGTGCTGGATGTGCCGCCTTCTGCACCTCCAATTACCTGGGAGCTCTTGGCTCCCAAGTAACCACGTCTGTCAGGCCTTGTGTAACCAACTCATGGCCGCACGTAGCCGTGACGTGGGCCCTGGCCTGAGCTGTAAACACAAAGCCAGGCTGCCCCGAGGTTCAGTGCTGGGAACAAAGCAGAGGCAGCGGCCTGGGCAAGCTGCTGTGTGCAGAAAGAACGAGCGGATGTTGAACGCCCCTGCCTTGTTCAGCAGTGCGGAGTGAGGACTGAAGGGAGAAGTCCTGGCAGTGGAATGACAGGCTGTGTGCTGGTCATGCCTGGGGTGAGACTGAGATTGCCCCAAGTGCTGGCCCTGTTGGCTGGGGGATCACTGAAAATGCAGGAGGCACTGCAGTGCCATGGTCCTTCATCAGCAAACCTGGCCCTTTCCTGCCTGTGCCACCCTGTCTGTGCACAAACACTTCCACCAAACAGTGCAGGGCAACCTTGTCTGGGACTGGCTGTTTGGGGGCTGCCCTTCAGCTTCTGGAGGGTTTGGAGTGAGGAGCAGGGTTTTGCATGGATGGAATCTCATGCCTATGGGTATTTAGCATTGCAGGGTAAGGCACAGACCTGTTCTATATGTAGATTTAGTAACTGAAGCCTCTAATTTTCTCTGGTTGGCTTTGTTTACTCTGCAGAAGACCTAAAAGCAGCTTTCCTGCTGCTGCAGGGATCTCAGAGACTGGTGATGCCACAGGCAGGGAGCAAGCAGGGAATGCTGAGGCTCATGCACAAAGCTGTCTTCAGTAATTTCTCCTCTTGTCCAGAAGAGACAGGGCTGTGCTCCCTCCTGCTGCACGCGTGATGCACTCGAATGGCAGGAGCTCAGCTGCCCCTTTGCCATCTCTAACCTCCTACACACAGTGAGCAGCTCCCAGGATGGGTGCAGCGGGTTTGGAGATGTTCCTGTGGTTTTAGGAGGACTCTATACAGGGGAGGTTGCTTTTTCTTTTGTCTGTATGAGTGTGTCGTTGCTTCAGTGGCTGGTTTGTGGATACCAGGCTTTAAAATAGAGATGTAGACAAATTGGCAAAAGGCCAGAGGAGAGCCTGACTAATTGTCAGAGCTTTAGAAAACATGACCTGTGAGGAGAGGTTGAAGAAATCAGGTGCATTTAATCTAGACAAGGCAGTATGGGTGGGGGAGGGACAGGGATGTCATGATTTCTCAGAACATAAAAGCTGTTGTTAAGGAAGGATGATTGATTTATTCGTTCACTGTCATGGAGGGGGGGAAATGATGAGACCAAACTACATTTAAACTGCAGAGAATTGGTTTGGATATCTAGGAAAAGCCTTCAGTGCAGTGAAATGTGGGAAGGTATTGTTCAGGGAAGCTGTGAAATTTCTGACATCCTGTTAATGCTTTTGTTCCTGTAGTTCAGACTAAAGGGTAATTTTCAGACTGATCCCTGTCCCTCAGCCACTGCAAACCTGGGCTCTGCCAGCAGCGCCAAGTCCACGTGGTCAGGAATGCAGGAACCAGGAACCTTGAGGCGCTGACTGTAGTTCATAAATGATGTGGCTTCAGTGGACCATAAATCGAGCTCTGTCCACTTGCCCACTGGTTTGGAGTCTTCCTGGCCGTGTCTGTGCTGCAGTTGGAGATCTGAAGGCAGAGGAGCCCAAGTGTGCTCCAGTATGAACTTCCTCGGGTAGGAGTGAAGAGGGGACAGCTTGGACCTTATCTCAGGGCAGCTGCCTGAGTAATGACCGCCCTGTTTCACTGAATTTTGTGCTTCTGTCTTCAGTGAGCTCTGCAGGCTCAGAACCAGGCTGAGTCCTGGGAGAGATGTCCCAGTCCAGGCTGCCATCACCTCTGGCTGGAGTGCAGGCACACACAGCCTTGGAAACACAACCTTTCCTCTACACGTGTGCCGAGTTATTTCTGATAGCAACGTGACTTCAGGTGCTGGGGTTTTATGCATTATAAAATAAAATGTGTAGGTAATAACTGGTTGCTGGGAAAATATTGCAGATTAGCACAACTTGTTCTCTACCTTGACTCTGTTTGTGTATGACAAGTATCACTTGCAGAAAAAGGACAGGTTTTATTATAACTCTTTTGTCTTCTTCCCTTCCAACTTCCTGAATGTATTATTCTCAGGCATCAAACTACTTTCAGGACAAAATGTTGGTGAACTCTCCAGTGGTGGTGAGAAACAGGGATGTGTGAGGGTGCCATTCACTGGTAAGATTGGCAGAATTTCTCACACTCCCTCACTCGTGATCTTGCCAACAAATCCTTTCCAGGCAGAAGCTTTCTCTTTAAGGGGAGAAAGCCTAGTGCTTTGTACCCTCTGGCAAGGCACAGATAAAAGCAGGGCCCTTTAATATCAGGTTTACTTCTTTTGCCCTGTCTCGGATCCACAAATACAGAGTTCTGTCTCTTCTGGACAAGTCTACAGATGACGTTATCCCATATTTGAAATACCCTACTTTTGTATCCCTCTTGCCTGAAGCTATTAACATTGGCAGAATTGATGTCCTTTGTTTATTTTTCTGTACTACTTAAAGTCTGAATGTTGGGCACCAGCTGGCCCGGTTTTCTATTGGGCTGCACTGAGAGTCAGGACATATTTTTGTGTTGGCTGTGTCCATGTTTCTGAATCTCTCTCCTGAGCAGACTGGGAGCCAGCCTTCACAACAGGGCCACAGAAAGTGAAATGCTTTCCCTGGTATCAAGATAAAGTAGGTGCAGTAAAGGCAGGATTTTCGTTGTTTGTAGGACAGTCACACACAGAAGCCAATGAGCTGCACACCCCAGGGCTTGCAGGTGGCCAGTGGAGCCTCCCAAATTCTCTGATAGATGGGATGTGGAGGAGTTGGCAGTGCCAAGAGAAGCCCTGCTGACTCTGCAGGGAGCTGATCCCTCCACCCCAGAGCTGCTCCTGGAGCTGGGAGTGGGGAGGTCTGGAGCTTGTCCCTGGCTCTGACACTGAGTCACTGCATGACCCCAGGCGCTTGGATACCATGGTGATGAACACAGCACAAATGTCTGGACAGATAGAACGGAATTCATGGGCTCTGGGTTTGACAAATACTTGTGTATCCCCAGTGCTCCCCTGCTCTAACCACCCAGGCTGCTGCTTTCAGTGGGGGAAAGAACCCTGGTGGGTGCTGGGGAAGGAAGGGATGGGCAGCCACAGCGACACAAGTGCTGGTGGGGACAGGCTGGAAGCCAAGCAGGCAGTGGGGCACTCTTGGAGGGAACAGCACTGCATGGCAGAAAGGCTCTGGAAAGGGAATCTGGCTTCTCCCGGGCTCTGCTGCATGGTCCTGACTGCTCTCCTCCTGTAACTAATTAGCCTGCAAGATCCTCAGGGCAGCGCTGACTTCCTCCTCCTGCTATGGCTTCTATCACAAGGCCCTGGTTTCAGGGGAAAAAAAAAAATAAAAGACAAACTATCAAAGTGAGACTTCCTTAAAAGCTTTGCTGTGCCTGTGTCAGCCTCTGGCACAAAGAGGCTGCGGGAGAATCTGCTCTCCCTGGTGCGAGTGTTGGTTATTTTCCCACCTGGCTCCCTTGTGAAGGATGAAGGCACAGGCACAGCTAAGATGTGTCTGGAGTGTGTCTGTGAGGGGATCTTCAGCAGCTCCACGAGGTCTCCTGAGCACCCCTGCCTCAGGCACCCTGTCAGCGAGCCTGGGGTGCTGGAGCCTGCTCTGCCTCTTTAAGGAGATTTGCATAGCAGGGCCTAATTACAGTGGTTGATTCTGATGTTTTCAGTGTTGTTCATATTCCATTAAAGGATAATGCTGCTTAATTTGCAGCAGAGGGTCTCGGTGAACAGCACACCCAATCACAAGGCACCCCTAATGACACTGCTTCCCTACTTCTGGTAACACATAATTTAAAAATCACTTCATTTCCAGTTGTGTGGTTCTCCCCTCTCCCCCAATCTCCTAATTACTTTCTAAGCCATTTCATGATTATCTGTAAATATTTCAGCACTTAGATCTACTAATGAGTGCATGGAAGAGTTAAAACCTTGAGTGGCACAACTGCTGGCCTTTCCCTTTCTAGTGATGCATTGCAAGGGATCATTTTCCACCTTGCATGTGTGAGGAAAGGGGCTCTTCTTGGGGTGGGATTGGGTTTGTGCTCTGCCTGTGGGGTTGTGGGCCTGAGCAGGGGAGGGGGAACATGCAAAAACCCCATCTCCAGCTGCAGGAGGGTTTTTGCTGGGTTTGGTAGTGGGTGAGTATCTCACTGTAAATTGTTTTACATGGCTTAAACCCCACTGTAAGGACAGTCCTGTCCTCTAATCTGAGCTCTGCTCTGAAAAACCACCTTACAAATGCTGCCTTTTCACTTCATAGATCTGTTTCCTGTACTTGTCTGGTGCCTTGGGTATTAAAACTCACTTGGGATTTTCAGACTGAGTATTCATAGCCAACAGAGTGATGGAGGAGTGAGCTGGAGCATGTCCTGTCCGTGGCTAGCATGGGCTTGGGTGCTGTGCTCTTTGTCTGGTAAATCAGGACCACCTTATGCGAGCCCACTAGGAGCCTGCTGATGGTCTCTGAAGGGATTATTTGGAATAACCAGAGATAATTGTGTTACTAGGGGGTAATTAACTTCCAGGAATTAAAAAAATCAAGCTTAGACTGCACTACTCCTTGGGGTGAGTCTGGGAGTGAGAGAAATCTAATCACTTGAGCACATTCAATTCCATGATACTCAGGGAATGTGGGGCTGCTTAAAATCAAGTCCATGCATTTCTAGGCAATTTTTATATTGCAAATAAGGGAGAAGGACTTGAATATGGTCCTAACCCAGCCTATTTGTTTTTCAGGTAACCCTGTCACAGTGGGAATGAGCATCCACATCTCCAGCATTGACCAGATCTCTGAAGTCAACATGGTAAGTTTGAAAAGAAAGAAAAAAGGGGAGAGATAAAAACAAACAAACAAACAAACAAAATCTATAAACTGTTCTTCCATTTTCTGGCTGAGATTTACTTCCAAGGCAATGGCTCTTTGGAGGCATCTGGATCTCTGCTGGCACCTCTGGTGCTTGTGGTGTCTCATCCAGAGTAGATTCTTATCCTTTCTGTGCTACTTGCACAGATACCTCCCCAAGTCAGAAAAGCTTATGCCTTAAAAAAGTAGGTGTGAATTGTATTTTTTGGTTGATACAAAGGCGGCTTTATGGTCAGTCTGTCTCTGCCAAGTTAAATAGAGTGAGTTTTCATTTGCTGGTTCTAATTCAACATTTCCTTGGAGATCTGTGCTGGAAAGAGAGGCATCTAATGGAAACCTGGTTTTGGGTGGCATTGATAGACTGGAGCTTTTCATACCACTATAAACAAGCAAAAAAAAAATTATCTGCTCAGGTAGAAATGGTTTGGGATGAAATCTGTTAAATTTGTTGATTACTTTGGTCATGGTTTAGGTTCACACCCAGGACAGTACCTCAGAAGCCCTCAGCACCCATCAGAGGACATAGATTTTGTTGTAATTGCCTAAACTTGCCTTTCTTCCTCCTGTCTAGAGACTTTTCCTCCAGACTTTTCTTCTTTCCCAGAGGCTGAGTGGAATGGGAGGCTGGTGGGAGCCTCCTGCCCAGTTCCTGCCCAGTTCCTCACTTCCTGACCTGTGCAGGAGAATCCTGAGCCAGTTTAGAGCTCTTGCAGTTCAAGTCAATTAAAATCTTGGTCTCCCACTGCTGCTGTCCCATTTCTCTGTCTCTGGCCTCTCCTGCCCTGTTTCCCTGGCCCACCAGCTCTTCTGCTGCCAAGCGGAGGGGAGGAGGGGAGGAGGGGAGGTGACACGACCTGACCAGTTGGTTTTGTTTCCAAACTGCCTGAGAAGCCTGAATATGTGTTGGAATGACCCAGGGGGAAGAGCCAGCCATGAACCTTCATGTTCCTATGCGAAAGTTTCTTTTGCTGACTCTCTGCTACCATCCCAGCATCACCCGAATTCTCTGCAGGACCTGTGACACCTCAGCCTAGTGACAGTGACACTGGACACTGTGTGTGGCCCTAGATTTGGGTATAGAGGCACTGGGTAGCTGTGCTTGAGTTTAGGCTCAGCTTAGCAGGGCCAGATGGCTTAACCTAGTTCCATCTATCTTGCCTGTCAGTCCACAGCTCAACTTTGAGTCATCTCCTCCCCCAGGCTCAATTTGGACCTGGATGCTTTGGGATGCTGGACCAAATGTCAACCCCCTGCCAGAGCCAGAATGGACAATTTGGGGTCTGGACTTGTGCCTTAAGACCAAGACTCACACAAACATAACTGGGAGGGGATGAGGAGGTTGGTTCTCAGCTTATCTGTAGCAACTGGCCCTGTGAGCCTGAGCAGATCTGTCCCCAGCACAGGGGGGACAGAGACCTGTTGGAGAGAGTGCAGAGGAGGCACCAGGATGATCAGAAGGATGGAGCAGCTCTGCTGGGAGGAAAGGCTGGGAGAGTTGGGATTGTTCAGCCTGGAAAAAAGCCAGCTTAGGGATGGCCTTCCAGTACCTGAAGGAAGCCCACAAAAAAGGCAGAGAGAAACTTTTTACAAGTGCCTGGAGTGACAGGACAAGGGGCAATGGATTCAAACTAAGAGAGTAGGCTCACATTGGATCTTGGGAAAAAGTTCTTCCCTGTGAGGGTGGCAAGGCCCTGGCACAGGCTGCCCACAGAAGCTGTGGCCACCCCATCCCTGGAAGTGTCCAAGGCCAGGCTGGATGGGCCTTGGAACAACCTGGGAGAGTGGAAGGTGCCCTACCCATGGCAGGGGACGGAACAAGATGACCTTTAAGGTCCTTTGCAATCCAAATCATTCTGTGAAGGCAGCTGAGCCCTGCAGAGGCTGATGCAGGATGAACCTCCCACTGGAGAGGTGTCCATGGACTAAAGGGGCTGATCAAGGGCTGTGTCCAGCAGGTGTGAGCAGCTGTGGCCAGGCACGCAGTAGCCATTGTTCCAGCAGCCCCTTCCAACCCTTGCCATGTGAATGTGGGGCTCTCCCCTCTCCAGTGAGCCCCTGCTTCCCTTTGGCACAGAACTGGGGGGGAAAAAGCAACAATAATGCCTCTGTGAAGCACAGATTTCCTGGCATAGACCTTCATCCACGTGCTGCAATGGATCCTGCAGAATTTGAGCAGCACAGGGATGGACACTGAGGGCTTTGATGATGGTGGCATGGCTGTGGTCAGGCTGGGCACCACTGTCCAGTCTCACTCCTGTGGATGTGAAGGAATGTCACTTCTGGGGTTTTGATTATCCCTCCTGGCCCTCTGTTGAACAAGAATAATCTCCTGCCCATCTCTCCTGCATGGATTGGGGCAGGGGGAGAGGGTGGGGAAAGGTTTGGGGATGGGAGATGAGGTGGCTGGAGGTGAGAAAGATCTCTGAGCACTGTGGTGAGGCAGCCTCAAAAAGGGGTTAAAAATTAGAATCATCTTAAAGAACACACATTTAGGGAGCAGAAGAGTTCTCATGTGATGTAAGTTTCCAGGCTGAAGGGATTTTATGTGCATCATTCCTCTGTGTGACCGATGCCCTGGGGAAAGGGCTGTGTTTTACCCCTGCTCTGGACATGGATACTGGCAAGAAAAACAAGGCATTTTTTTGGCATCATGTGTGCTTGGGAAAGGAACTGTGCAATGAATAAATTAAAGGCACACAAGTGAAGCTGGGTTGTCATGGCGACCAAATAGCTTCTATTGTTCCACAAGGAGTGTTATTACTTACTGGCCCTTGTAGGATAATTAATTAATCCCCAGACGTCCTTTTGGGAACAATGGCCGTGCCCTGGTGCTGGGATTGGGCAGGCTGAGGAGAGCCCCCAGCTCTCCCGGGCCTTTCCCTGGGACTCCTGGCGCCTGCTGGCTGCCTGGTGGTGAGGAACAAGTGCTGTCAGTGACCAGACATCGCATGCTTCCAAAAGCTGTTTTCCACAGGAGTCCAGCTGGTTGTGGTGCTGTGGAGCGATCCAGCTCCATCCACGGGCACTCCATGCCCTCACTCCCATGGGAACCGTGTTCCCAAAATGAAGACATGGTGACATTCCTGTCCTGGGGGACTCAGGGCTCTCTGAAAAGGCAGCACAGTAATGTCCTTACGCTGGATGTTCCCAGACACTCTGACACACAGAATGCTTTGCAGCTGCCTGCTGATGCCATGTGTGTTCTGACACCCAGAGCTGATGCACCTCCAGCTCCCTTGGGGGCCGTTCCCAGACCCCGTGCCATGCCAGACTGCAGGGTGTTCATTGGTACAGTGGCAACCATCTCCCAGCCATGAGACACCAAAACTGCAGCCCTTATTTTAAAAAGTGTCACCTCCTGGTTCATGGCAGCTGCTGCTGGTGTGTGGTCAGCCATACTTTCACACTCACCTTCTAGAGTGATGCTTTCTTGCTGTGTACCCCCCTTGGCATGGCTAAGCAGTGCTGAGCTGCAGCCTCTGTTCTTGTCAGTGATTAGAAGGATTATTTGCTGAGCCAAGATCAGTGACATCAATTGAAATGTCTGGGGAAGGATGCCAGGGGCCAGGCCAAACAGGTATTGGGGAGGGCACGTTTGAGTGGCAGACCCTCTGGGAAGTGCTGATCCATGAAGATGAAAAGCCTCGCTGGAGTCTTTTCATCTCCTGTACAAATTTGCAAGTCGGGGATTTGAAGGCAGGCTGAAAGGAGGAATGTCTTCATGCTGCTGTTGAGTAGCTCAGGTGACCCATGAAGGACAAAAGGATCTCCTGGATAACTCACCCAGCCCATCTCCTTTGAGGTGACCCGGGACTGAGCTGCAGACAGCAGGGTCATGCCTGGAGTGGCTACCTAGAACAGAGGCTGGACAGAGCTAAAAGAATAAAGTGGATATTTATTAAAGGCCTTCAACAGATACACCTTGGGCAGTGCAAAAGCTTCACAGAGGCTGCACCCAAGACCTGTGATGGCCATGAGTTTTTTTTGGCAGATATGTTTGGTTTATTTGCACATCAGAGGTTCATTCTCCAATTACAGCTTCAGGTAATGAAGTGACATTCCCCCAGTTTGCTCCCCCCAATTTACTTTTGTTTATACTTTTCAGGGCCTGGGGATGTGATGGTGACCTTGGCTCTCAGGGCTGGAAGGATTATTTTGTCTGACCAAACTGTGAAGAGAGCTTACTAACTCTACATGGAGTTCAGAGTTCTACACTAATGCAGCACAGGATCTGAAAAATATAAAAGCTAAAAACTTAAGGCATGAAGAGAACAACCTGCAGGTGTTTATAGACTCTTGTTGGTGTGCAGTGGCACAGGGGCAGTGACATGTTCAGGTCTCTTGGTGTGGTACCAGGTTACTGGGGAATCCAGCAGCATTTCTGAGCTGGGGAATGAAGAGCTCTGGCAGTGCGGAGCTCATGTCACACTCAGTTGGAGCAGCCTGTGGGTGTCTGTCCTCGTGCTTTGTGGCCTGAATGCTGCCCAGAGTCACTCACTTAAGGGTCTGGTTCAGCCAACTTGTCCTGGTGGAGCAGTTCTGGTAGTGTCCAGTACCAGGGGCCTCAGAAAGAGCTGCAAGTCTTCCCTCATGCAGCTGAGGACTGGCCTGTTCAAGGTGTGCTGTATATCCCTGCATGGCAGGACTAGACAAGGACTAATCCTTCCAATGTAGCCTTTTCCCTCTCCAGGCAATCTCTAGGGACATATTTTTCTAGCACCAGACAGTTCAGACTCCCTTGAAGCATTAATGAACTATTTCAATAAGGAAAACTACCAGAAGTTTTGTGTGCATTTGAAATAAGAGGAGGTTACCCTTCATAATGCTCCAATTTCCCTGCCCTATGATCTGTGCAGTCCTAAACCTGCTCCCTCCTGTGTCTGCACACCGTAGACATCTCGGAGCATCCAGCCATTATAGTCATGATTTCTTTGTGGCTCCTATAATTTATTCATCCCAAGATGCTCTCCTACATCTGCAATAACATCATTTCAGTTTGTTATAGCACCAGCTTTAAAGTTTTATAAACCTGGTGACAAGTTGAAAAGTTACAAGAGGATTGTTGCAGAGGGCTAGTGTAGGAAACAAGGCTTCCAGATAAAAGTGTTTGCAGGAATAGGGGCGTGAAAGGAAGGCTGCTTGTGGGATTGCCAGTTCCTTTTGCTGGGGGACAGTCTGCAGTGGGGAGGGGGGAGGATCAGGGCAGGGTTCTTGGCAAAGCTAACCTTGATGTTTAGCTTCAGAGAATCACAGAATGGTCTGGATTGGAAGGGATTTAAAGCTCATCTCATTCCAAACCAGGACACCTTCCCCCACCCCAGGTTGTTCAAAGCCCCATCCAGCCTGGCCTTGGACACTTCCAGGGATCCAGGGGCAGCCACAGCTGCTCTGGGTGACCTCTCCCAATGCCTCACTGCTTGCCAGCCCTGTGCCCCTGTTGCCAGGCTGTGCCTTGTTGCAGTGACTGCTCTGCCGCTGGCTCGCTGCGCTGGATCTGTCGGAGGTTACGGCAGGAAGCATCGTGGTTGTTATTTCCCAACTTCTTGAAGCTTGCTTGAAAAACAAGCTGTCTGGTTTGGCAGGTTTCCCTGTTCAAGAGAGATGTAAAGCATGTCTCAAGGCAGCCATGAGCTGCAAGGGTTTTCAGTTGGCTTTTAACCCAAAGCAAAGTGGACCAGGTTTTGTGTAAGCGTGTTCTTGACCAGGACAGTTCATCCTACAACCTGTTATGCCATCATCAGTGGAGAATCACTCTTCTCACTACATCAAATTCTCCATCTTTTGGGTGTGCTTGAAATAGACTTTGGGGTGGAATCTGTCCTGAGCAGGCTTTGCAGGTCTGTTTTCACTGAATGTATGTACATCTGCAATACTGGACAAACACGACTTTGCTGCAATGCGCCCTTGAAAAGGATTTTCCATTGGTGTAGATGTCTTGAGCTTTAAAAAACAAGATTTTAAAGAAGGAAGTTCTACTATTACGCTGTGTCTTTTTGTTCCATGTACTCCCTTCAAACATGTCAATGTTTTCCTTATCCTTAATTGAAAATGTTCTGTTTTGTTGCTCTCTCTTTTCAAAAGAGAAGTGACATAGAGATACTTCTCAGTCTCTATGTCCTTGGGTATCCAAATGTTTTTAAAAGCTGAGGTTAAAGCATTTAAATCCTGCAGTCAGAGTTTTCTGGAGTTACATGCTGTGAGATACAAGTATGACACAACATTCCAGTGCTGCGAATGTTTCTCTGTAGCCTTGGGTATCCCTAGCCCTGTGACACTGTGGTATCTAAACTCTATGTGTGTATACATTACATCTCAGTGTTCAAGGCTGCTGAATATTCAAAACTGCCAAAATATGGGAAAACAAGGAGGCAGCATTGGTGCTGAGCTGCAGATGGTGCCCTGTCACAGTGCTGGAGGGGAGATAGTCCTGTTGGATTGCTGCAGGCTCCTGGGATGGAAGTGCTGTAGGTAGCAGAGGGTGCTGTGGGGCTTTGGTGGTGGAGAAGGATTCAGGGGGGATTCATGCTGGATATCAGGAAAAATTTCTTCACTGAATGAGTGGTTAACAATTTGAACAGGCTCCCCAGGGAAGTGGTTAAGTCACCATCCCTGGCAGTGCTCAAAAACTGAACAGACCTGGCAGTTTGTGGTATGGTTTAGTGGCCATGGGGGTATTTGGACAAAGGTTGGACTTGATGACCTTGGAGGTCTTTTTCAACCTTAATGATTCTGTGAGTCTTGATCTGCTCATGGCAAGGATGGTGGAGCTCTGACCTGGAGTGAGCTGTCCCTAGAGGCATGGGCAGGTGGGGGTTATGTGCTTTTTTGTACCTAAGGGGCTTCTATGTGCTGTGATCTAAACCAGGGTATTGCAACAGGCAGCTGGGATGAAAGGTTCCTTCAGGGCTGGCAGGGGCCTGTGCCTTCCTCTGCTGGAGGTGCCTCAGCACAGCTGGGGTCAGGCAGCTCTGGCCCCTTCAGCTCCTGGGTGTGGGGCTGCAGTGCGTGGGATGGCTGGGAGATCAAACAGCACTGCTTCTGAACACAAGAAACAGCATTTTCCTGAAGGGGAGAGTTACCAGGGGAGGCAAAGGTCCATTGCACACTGCCATCAGTCACACAGTCACCCTGGGGACCTGCTCACTTTGCTTCTCCAGCAGTAGGAAGTGGCTGAGGGGGAAGCAATAGCATCTTGATGCTTTTTCCTGCTGCTAGGGGATGTTTGGAGGAATAAAAGATGGCTGTGGCAGGGTGCAGAGTAAACTCCAAACCACTCTGGGCTTGGCAGCTTTGAGATGCTCTTGTTTACATGCAGGAGGCACAACTGCCTGCTCTGTGGCTTCTCTGCGGAGAGGGCAAGAGTAGAAATCCGCTGAGTTCCAGAAAAACCTTTGCAAAGCTTATGTCAGGGACTCACCTCACCTGCCATGGTTAGATTTGCGGTTAGGATGTTTTTATCCTTGCAGCAGTGATATCCTGTGAGTGCTGAGGCTTAGGGTGACTTTCACCAGCACTGACACTGCCTAAAAAGTCAAGGATGAGGTGTGGACACCTGCTCACATCACAAGATGCTTTTCTTTAGCAGAATTACTGCTGGTTGTGCTGAAACATCCCTTGGACTGAGGTCCTGACAGATGGGGATGGTTCTTCCAAAGGGGTTGCATAAAATAGTCAAGAAGCAAGTGAACTCGTGAAGGGACCTGAAGTGCTCGCCATTCGCTGCTTCTGAAATCAGTTGCAAAGAGATTGTCCCAGCTGAAAAGCTAGAAAATAGGTCAGTGTGCCTCATATGTCAATATTTACTGCATTTATGGCAACTTGTAGAAGGGAAAAATCTCGCCTGCCTTCCATAATACTTCACAAGTTATCCCATTCCCATGACAAAACTCTCCCTGTGCCCTTGCTCCTGGTATTGCTTCAGCTGCAGTGACAGCCCAGTAAATTCACTACTACTTAGAGTCCAGTTGCTAAGTAACAAGCCAAAGATCACGGAGCAATCTCTTCAAACGCCGTGGCCAGCTGGAAGCTGGATCTGCACAAAGCCTCAGGAATTCCTTAGGAGACAGAGGTCCTGCCACCAGACAGCCTGAGACGCTCCTCCTGTGAGGGGACAGCTCCATTGCTTTGCCAGAAAGGGCTCCCCTGTGCTTGTGTTGATGGGCTATGACTTTTTCAACACTAACGATGACCTTGAATGAATATTTTTGTTGGCCAAATGGCATGGTTTGGCCATAAGGAAGAGGTGAACTGTGGGAACATTACTGGAGCAAACTCTCAGTTGAGGAGGCAGTGAACTGCTGGACAAGGGGATGATTCTCCCTCTTGCCCCTGAAGCTTTCTGTTCTACTCTGCTTGTTCCTGCCTGGAGATCTGCTGGGGGTTGGGTTTCTTTCTTATAGAATTTTTTCCCAGAATTGCTAAGAAACTAATTACTTTGGGATACTTAAGAAAGACACACTCCCGACTTCAGCTACTTCTTTTGTCATCTGGCTACACTTTTGTCCCGGGGAGTTTTCTTTTGGAGGGACAGCGACACTGCCAGAGTACGAGGCAGGTGAAGGACCGGGGCTGGCCCGGCGGGGCTCTCGCTCTTTGGCATCGGAGGGGCGGCCGGGCTGGCGCTGACAGCGGGGAGAGTCCCCGGGCACGGCCGGAGGGNGGCTCCATCCCGGGCAGCCCCGCGGGGCTCTGGCTCCATCCCGGGCAGCCCCTCGGGGCTCTGGCTCCATCCCGGGCAGCCCCGCGGGGCTCCGGCTCGTTCCTGCACCAAAGGGGACAGAGCCAGCGGCACAGAAGGGTCTGACTGGGTCCCTGCTCCTGTTTGTTGTTAATGCCGCAGTTATTGTTGCTTTGTTCACCTTGTTATTCACACTAGTCAAGAGCTGTTACTCCTATCCTCATCTCTTTGCCTGAGCGCCCCTTAATTTCAAAATTATAACAATTCGGAGAAAGGGGTTTGCATTCTCCATTCCAAGGGAAGCTCCTGCCTTCCCTAGCAGACACCTGTCTTTCAAACTAAGACAGGGTCTTTCAGCATTCACCTGATATCTTAATGGGAGAGTTTGCAGAATGCTCTCCATCTGCACAACGGGAAATTCTGGGTTATGGGAAAGCTGTAGGATGAACTGGCCAATTCCCAGCCCAGACCTCGGGGTTTGCAGCATGAATATAACATGGTGGCAACGCTGGTCAAGAGTGATCCCCCACTGGGAATCTTTCCACCGTGCTGCTCTCCCCGAGGAGCAGCTGGGTGAGTCCCCCAGTCCTCAAGCCCGGGGAGAGCTGAGTGCACCCTGCTCCAGGGCTCAGAACCAGAGTTCCCGAGGTTTGCTCACTAGGCAGTTTCCCAAACAGGGCTGTTTCGGTGCACTCCCAGGAGAGAACAAGTTCACCGTGCTCTTGGGAGGTGACTGCACCCCACAGCAGGAGAGGAGCCGTGCTGGGGAGGAGGAGAGGCTGTGGCTGGATGGTTTGCAGCGTGCTCTCAGCTGAACAGGGCTATGCATTGCAGTGCTCCATCTGTTCCTCCATCAGCTGAGTTATCTTTAGCTCTGAACATGTCAGTGTTGTATGGTGCTGGTATGAACCACTTCAGCTTGCACCCCAGCATTCCTGTAGTAGTCAGAATTCCTACTGCAGAAAACTGCCTGGGATAATTTCCACACACACACACACCCTTGCTTAAATTTTTATTCATGTTTTTACATGGGCAAAACTCCCCCAGCCTATATATATATTTTATATATATACATGTATTAAAAAGCTGGCTCTATTTGAAAGCAATGTTCCAAACTGCCACCTGTTTCAATAGCAATGTTGCAGCATTGGAGAGGATTACTGCAGAATGCTAAAGTAGCTTTCCCCCCAAGTGAAAGCTTCATCTGATTTGATTGAAAACCAAATCAGACCTTGAGAATCTGACCTTCTGACATCCTGTCATATATACATTTAAAATACCCAGCAACAGAGAATGTATTTGTGCAAGAGCGCCAGTACCTCAATATAGAACCTAAATCCAAATACGAGTGCTTGCGTGTCGTGCTATTTGAATATGTAAATAAATGGGGCTATAAATAGCTCTATATGTTATGTACATGTTAAGTGAAGGTGGCAGATCCGACAGCTGAATGGCTCTGCTGTTTCTGAATGCTGGGAGAGGCTCCCTGCACGCTCCCCACATCTCTCATGTTTGCTCCTACCCCTCTCAGCCTCTCTGCTATCACATTTTTCAGGCCTCTGGAGAAGATGGTGTGTGGGGACAGGAGCTGTTAATATTCTGAGTCTGTGCTGAGTTGCTAGGCTACAGAGAAAAAGGAACATCCAAGGAAAAGGGATGGTGGAAGGAAGAGGGTCTGCTGAGCTGTTTGGAGATCCAGAGAGGCCCTCTAGTCACACGAAGGGATCATTCTGGGGAAAGAGGGCATGCATGTGGGATGAGCTGTGGGTAGTCCCTGCTGCCCTGGCACAAACAGAGTCTTAGGCCAGCCCCAGCCAGAAAAAAATGGCAGAGGAGGGAGTAAAAGGCAAGATTCGCTGGCCCCTCCTATGTCACTGCTTGCCATGTGTGCACAGCTGTCTCCTGCTGCCTGCTGTCCTCCTGCTGTTCCAGGGTGTGCTGGGTCAGCAGGCTGAGCCATCTCATACATCCCTGCCTGCATTTTCTAGGGTGTGCTGAGCTCCCTTCTGAGGCTCTGGTGAGGAGAGAAGCAAACCCTAAACATGCTCACTCTTACAGGCTGGACCTGGCTCCTTTTCCCTCTGCAACACCCTGCTACCCAGTGTCTCCTGGATCTTCAGTGTGACTGAAGGGGAAGGCAGCCTGTGGCTTCGGTGTCCTTGACCACCTCTTTTGATGCTTTCTTAGGTCATTGATACACAAAGCATTGACCCTTTTATCCATCAAGAGTTTGTAGCTAGGATTGCAGGGGACTTGAGGTTTTACTAAACAGAAGCTCCTGTGTGAGCCCTGTCATCCCAAGTCCCAGCTGTTTGCCCCAAAAAGGAGTGTCAGGTATTTAGCTGTACCTGCTGTGAACCATCAGACCTTTCTGGTCCCGTGTGTTCCACTCTTCTGGAGGGATGGGTTTGCCCTACGCTTCTCTCTGTATCAGATCCCTCAGAAAAAA
>VYXF01003810.1:277018-301007 GCA_013397295.1 Polioptila caerulea | reverse complement strand
AGAAAAAAAAAAAAAAAATTAAACATTGCTTTTGGGTATTTTTATTATCTGGATACTTTATTTACTGAGCTCATGTGGGCTCCCTGCCAGCTCTGCAAATAGAGCTCCTTGGCTCCAGGACTGTTGGTCCTGGTGCTGCAGCGAGCACTCACTCAGTGTGGACAGGGACTGCAGCTTGTTCTCCCCATCCAGTTGGCTGTGAAGGCAAAGTCTGCTCTGCTTGTGGACCTCCACAGCTTGCTGAAACCTCCTTTTTTTTTTCTTTCTTCATGCATCCTGTAACAAGCTTGACTGGTTCAGCAGAATCAGGAGTGCTTTGTACAGCTGCAGTGTGAATGCTGTTCTCAGTGTCACCAGCACCCACCCCTCGGGTCTGTGATCCAGCAGTCAGGATTGGGATGGATGAAGTGGGAGAGGGCCAGCGTGGTCCATGTGGTGGGCACTGCTGCTGGCCTCAGCCTGGCTGGCTCCCTTGGCTTGAGCCTGGACTAACCCATGGATGGAGGAGGAGGTATCCATCATCCTTCCATCATGATTGCAACTTCCAGTAACCTTGACAGTAGAAATTCTTTCCTACAACAGATCCGTTGCTACCCCTGCCCTTTCTCGCAGCCCCAGCATGGCTGGGCAGTGCTCTGTCCACACTGCAGCTGATAAAGCTGGTTGGTGGCCCTTTTCTCTGACACCATTCCCTCTCACTGAGCTTGTCACCTGAGGGGCCACAGAAACAGCTGTGCAGAAGATTCGTGTGCAGAAAGTCACCCCCGATACAGAGCCGTGTCTCTGGGTGCAGGAGTCTGAGGGTTTGCTGGTGAAATGGTTTGCATCCAGTTTGCTTGTTCCTGTTGAAAAGCAGGCCTTGTTTTTCTGACCCCAAGGCTGCTATCCTCTGTGCTGACACCATGCCTGACCTAACTGGAACCCCCTGCCAGAAACATGTTCTGCTCTCCACCATCTGCTTCATCCTTCCTACGTGATCAAACTTTGCTTTCTACAGGAAACAAACACCAGTCCCAGATTTTGGTCAAGCCAATCTGTGCCAGCCTAGTTGAGGTGATGGTTTCACCCAGGAGGTGCTAGTTGTCTTAAATGATTTAAAGGATTTGTTTGCCTCTGGCTAACTCTGGGAAATGACATCTTTCTGGCAATTTTCAGAACCTGAAAGAGGAAACCTTCCTCCCCTAAGTTAAAACAATGCCTTTGAAGCCCTGTGTGCCTTGATATTGTTGCAGAGTCTTGTGGTTTCAATGCCCAGAGCTGGATATACCACATTTTATTTTGCCATGTAAAGTAATAATATTGCTTTATTTATAACATGAATTTCTACCTCTGCAGCCCCAAACTGCACTGGAGGTCTTGACAGCACAGGGAATTTCAAGCTCTGTCTAATTTTTTTCCTCAGGGAGGAAAAAATAATTTCTGTGTTTACACACTTAGCACTTGCCCAGAGATGTGGGGGAAAGGTTTAGGAAGCATCACTCATCTTCCAGCATCAACTTTCCCTTGATATAATCCAATTCTCTTCCTCCATCCTTCTGAGAGCTTTAGAAACTGATATCTTCACTCGTCACTGTTCAAACATCTCACTCAGATTTAATTTACTCTAATAGGCTGGTTGTTGCATGTTTAATTAAATACCAAGTAATTATTAAAAGCATTTTTGAGCTTTCATGGTTGTATATTAGATATACCAATGTGTGTGTACTGGCAGCATAGGCTGTAAGGCAGGAAGGGCAGTGCCAGGAAGGAGAGGAAAGGGGAGCTGGGAGAGGGGAGGAGAGAGGTGGGATTCAGGCACCAGCACTGCAGAAGGCAGTGGGGTAGCAGGCTGGATTGGTGCAGGTTAGCAGTGGAAGGTGAAGATGGCCTTGGAAAACACCAGGGTTTTCTGTGCTGGATCAGCATAATCTGTTTTAAATTTCTGTGCTGGATCAGCATAATCTGTTTTAAATCACCAAGCCCTTCACACCAGAAAGTGTCTTGTAATAAAAGCAAGTTCTTGGATTCCCTTTCCCAGGTCTGCAATGCCTGGCCATAATTCTTCTCTGGGTCTCCACAGGGATAGGGCATTAATACTTGGGTATCCCACACTGTGGGCATGGGTGGCCTTAAGAGAGTTAACAGAAGGGGCTAAGTTAAGATTTTGCCTTAAGTAAGTATGGCAGGGGAGAGAAGGGACTTGGGGAGGCTTGGAGCAGCCATTTGGAGATATCCAGTGCTCTAGCAAAACATAAATGTGAGTTCTCTGTCAGTCCCCAGCCCATGTAGGATTAGAAGATCATGTAACAGCACACTTTTCTACCCCCAAAATGGTCAAATTCATGGAGTGCTTTTCCCAAACTTTATGTATGGCCCTGCTTCTCTGCCCTTAGGTGGGTGTCTGGCCAAAGTGTGCCCTTCTGTGCCAGTTTGCCATGGCAAGCTACAGGAAAAAAAATTGTGTCCCTGTTAAGTGCCCACTCTCTGGAAAAGGCAATTTCTCAAGTTGTGGTGGGTTTTGAGAGCAACGTAGCTGGTAGTGCAGAAACAGGACAATTGGGGGCAGAAAGGGCTCTGGATTTGGCCTGGCTGCTGGCACCTGAGGGGGACAGAGTGAGGAGAGCAGCCCAGCAGGAATTATGTGCATCAGCTCACAGATTTCATGGCCCAAGGGTAAAAAGTGCCTGGCGTTGTTTTCAAAGCGCTTGCCTAGGGAAGATGTGCTGCAGGTGGTGATTTTGGGATTGCTGCCTGTAACTCTGAGCAAGGTTGCTGTTTTGCCTGTGCTCACAGAGCAGGTGATGCTCGTCCCTGTGCCCATCAGTTCTGGCTCTTTCCTCTTGATCTCTGCTTCCAGCAGGACTGGGGCTGTTCAGCAGGTGGCACGTGGTGCTGCCTCCTGCTCTGACAGGGCACTGAGGTCCAGGCTCAGGACTCTGCAGACCTTGTCACAGCAGATCCCTTTGGCTCAGGACCCAGCTATGTCCTCCAGCTGACACCTGCAGGGCCAGCACCATTCCAGGTGCTGCAGGGATGGGGCCAGGCAGGAGAGAAATAGGGCAACAAAGCCACACTTTCCCTGCACATCCTGAGTTGTTGAGGATATTGCCGACACCTGTCCCAGTTTCTGGTCATGCATTCAGCAATTAAACACATGCAAATTACTACAAAAGTAGATCAGATTAGTGAGGGGAACATATCCATGCAAAGTACTTCTCAGGTCTTGAAGGAAATGAGTTCAAGAGCGCACAGACCTGCAGCATAGAAGGGCACAGAGTATATCCTAGAAGCCAACCCTTCTTTGCACTGCTGGAAGAGTGTTCTTCCTGATCCCAAGTCAATCCTGGCTATTCAAAAAGAAGGAAGGTAGAAAAAGTCTGTGTCTTTCCTGCCTGCTAGGCTGAAGTGTAGGGAGAAGGGCAGCATCCAAAATATTTGCCACTTTAGGTATCACAGTTGTCATAGAGAACTTCAGACTTGTCAGCTGGGCACTGGCACTTGCACCAAAACAGAAATGAGAAACAGCATTTTGGCAGGATGCTCTCCCCATGAAAAGTACAGTAAGTACAGAAGCTGCTGCCTCCTGCCTCAAGCAAAGGTGAGAGTCTGAAGGGACTCTGCACTGTCTCGGGGCTGGAAAGGCTGCTGGCAGGTATTTACTTCTGGCAGGTTCACTGGAGCACGTTGAGGTCTGGGATGCCTTGATTTATCTCTTTGGAGATGGACAATCCCCTCTTTGATGAGCTTGCTGAGGAAGGGCCGTGGCCATTGTGCTCAGTCCTTCCTGTACATTCCTGTATATTCCTGTACATTTTACACTGTTCCAGTTCCTTGCAGCTGACTGCAGGCAGATCCTGCCTTCTCTCCTTCAAAACAATTCCTCTAATTTCTCCTATCCCCTCCTTCAAATGAAACATACTTGAGGACTACTTTGTCCTTTAATTTCTTTCCCAGGAATGACGGGAACAGGAGCTAGTGTTTAATCATCAAAGAAGTTGAAGCCAGCAAACTGTTCATTAGTCTCTGGCAGTGGCAGCTTGGTTTTTACTAAGTCAGATGTTCCATTTTTCTCCCTCTTTCTGGAGCATCTTGGCTTTCCTAATGTTCTTTTGTGATCTTGGACAAGGAGACCATATGTCATTTGCTTATATAGGGAAGGACTTTTATTTGGTTGCTTCTCCAAAAGGAGGTTCTTTATCAAAGTCAGGGGGGGAAAAAAGTCAAGTGGTACAGCCAGAGCTAGAAGTGAGTTGCAAAACCTCCTTTATCCCTCCTGCCCAGAATCCTGCAGCAGCAGAAGAGCAGTGCACTCTCTCCTCTGCAGAAGTTATTGTTCCCAGTACCTTACAAGTGCTTGCTGAAACAGCCTCCAGTAGCAGCCTGGAACAGTCACCTTCACTTTCAAAGCCCCACTGAAAGGAATCCAACTCATTTGTCATCCACAAAAAATGGACCAGGCTCAGGCAATATCTGTGTTGCCAGAATTGCTGTATTCTGAGCAAATATTTGACCTCTCCACACACATTATTCTTTCAATTTCTGGTCCTGGTGCCGGAGTCTAGTGGAGCCCCTAATGAGCCTGCACACTTCTGTCTCTGGACTAGCTCAGTGCTGAGGGTTCTCTAGGTCACAGCAGGAAGGAAAATGATCTGACCCAGCCTGCCCACGACGTGTGTCTCTTAGGAGCTGTGCTGGGGATTTAGAAAGCAGCTGCCTGGGAGTTCTGTTCAAATATGGAACCAGTTGGGAGATGGAGCCTTGCAGCAGAAGGCTCAGCATCCTCGAGCTGTCCTTTCCTGTGAGTTCCTTTCTGTAACAACTTGAATTTATTTTCCATATTAATGATTAGACCTTCCAAAATACTATTATGCTCCTGACTTCATGCTTTTGTAACATCTAATTGCACAGACTCTGTGGAAAGCTATTTCCATTACCTTGCCTTCAGTCTATTCTTGTGCAACAAGCCATTGCTGAACGTCAGACTGTGCCAGAGCTCTGTTCTGTGCTTAACCCCTGCAACAGTTCTCCTTGCCTTGCTGTCTCCTGCCTCTATCAGAGCCTCTCAACTACCTCTGAGAGTGTTTGTAGTTATTTGTGCTCTGATGAGTAACCTTGAAGTGTCTAAAAGGAGGTGGGCCCCTGTGAGCCTGCGAGCACAAGGTTGTGGTTGTTTACTGGCTTAATACAAGCACTACAGGGAGTTGGAAAAGAGAAAACTGGGTTTGTACCTGTTTGCAGTGATGTACATACAGTGAAGAACTGAGCTGTGGAACTCACAGCCACAAGACTGCAGACGCCAAAGGTTGAATATTCTGAGAAGTAAGATAACTCTCATAAGAGAAACTGAGTATCTTCAATTAAGAAGGTGCCAGCTCTGACTGAGGAGATCCTTACATCCAAACAGCTGCAGAATTAGGTATCACAACAAAGACCCTTTCTAACTTATATTCCTCCCTGCCATTCTCTTTCCTGCTACGCAAGACAAGCTGCGACTGTATAAACACTTTTGGTCAGACACAGCTCTCTCCTCTGCAGAAAACCAGCACAAACACATTGGTAAGAACTCCACTTGGGTTCAGTATGCCCTGCATACTGACATGGGGCTGCAGGAGAAGAGGGGCTCCTTAATTTTGCACCCCCCTCTCACTGTAGTGACAGAAAGGGACACAATGCCCTGTGGTGCCTTCACTGCTCCTGTCCATCCCTTGCTGTTCTTTGATCCCTGGACAAGGGAGTTCAGGTTCCCAGTCTGAGCTGACTCCCTGAGGTGTTGTGTCCCTTGGTGGTCTGGGCACCATTTAATGGCTGGCCCACAACCAGCTGTTCTGTGTCCTCACTGCCTTATGGTGGGTTCAGACAATACCTGCTACCTCCAAGTTTCAGCTTCCCCCTGCCCTCCAGTGTGTTACTGCTTCAGCAGCACCCAGCCTGTGCTCCCCATGGCAGGAGTGGCTCCTCTCCTGTTTTACTCCCCTCCCCTCTCCCTTGCCTCACAAGTCCTCTCACTGCCTTGGTCCCCCCAAACTTTGCCATCCTCTGCACGAGCGTCTTTGTTCCTATGCTCAGATCTGGGACACTTCTCCTAGAGGCAGCTCTGCTGCCGTGTGACAGCAGGTTCATTTCTGCTCCCGGGCTGCACAGAGCCAGCACCAGTGGGGAGGGGTCCAGAGCCAGTCCAGGTTTGCTTCCCAAGGAGCATTTCAGTCCCAAAAGGAGCTCTGTGAGGTGGAGGGGGAGAAGCAGCTTATAGGATAGATGTTAATAAAGGTGTTTGGAAAATGAGCCAGTGGAAATTCATTCTTGAATTCATACCAATAGTGCCAGCTTATTTCCCTTCTTGCTGTGACTCAGCTGCTGTTCCCTCAGACTTCTCTGCCCTGTCCTCTGAGAGTCTGGGGAATCCCTGTGCATGCTTGGCTGAGTTTGTTGCCTCTGGGGTTCTGCAGGAAATACCTTCCTCCGTTCATGCCCCTGCCGTGTCAACATTCCAGCCACTCACAGTGTACACCCACTTCGGGTTTGGGGTCCCAGCTGAGCTTCAGGAAAGGCTGTAATTATCAACATCTCATCTGGAGATGGATTTTAACATTCCTGTCCTCAGCAGGTGGTAGGACACCCCATCTTCCAACATGTGGGCACCCCCAGCTAATCTCCTCTTCCTTTGGCAGTATTTTTTGTGTCACCCTAAGCAAACTCTGCTCACAGGGGAGCCCCCCTGCACCATGAGTATCTGCCAGCTCTCACCTCTGCCTTGCATGGTGAGAGCTTTCTTAATGTTCTTTCGTGATCTTGGACGAGGAGACCATATGAGAGGAGAGCACGGAGCAGAAAGGAGGAGAGAGAAGGAAAGGCTTTGGAAAACTTGGGAGTGGGGACGTCAGGGGGGCTGATGCTGGCAGCTCGCATGGAGCTGCTCAGCGGAGCACACCGAGCCAGGCATGTGCAGGGATCCCTCGGGGACGGCCAGGCTCAGCAGCTTCCCAGCTTTCCAGCAGGGAAGGCTCAGGTGCCATTCGAGCTCCGGGAGGGGCCGGAGTGGAGCTGTGGTGCCCAGAGCCATTCCACACACAGCTGGGATGGGAGGGCAGCTCGGGGATGCTGCTGGGGGGAGTTAAAGGGCTGGGAGTGGTGCTGGAGCTGGGAGCTGCTGGGTACCAGACTGGGGACAGAGCGAGGGATCCGGCCACTGCTGGGCTGGCAGAGATGGAGGAGAGGCTTGTTTTGAAACACACAAGCCCTCTTAGCAAAGAGGCATGTGCTTTTTAGGTCAGTGAGCCTCAGCAGGGCTGAAAGAGCTTCCTCTGGCCAGAGCTGTTGATTCTGGAATTTCAGCCTCCCACAGTGGGATGCTGGGCAGGGCAGGGGCAGCCTGACATGGCCAGTTGAGCTCTGGTAACACAGCCCAGCTGGACAGAGTTTGCAGGTATCTTTGCAAAGCTTGCTTTACTTTGGGATCGATAAAGGGAGAACAAGGGGAGGCATGCAATTCCTGGTCATATCCACCCTTCAAAAGCCCCCTTTGCCCTGTCCGAGCTTTTGTTTTTTGTTTTTTTAAATGAATTCCAAATTCATGCTGAACACTTTCCAAAGTGCAGTGCAACCTGCAGGGAGTTTCTGATGAGGAGTGGCACCTCCCTTCTTCCAGCCTCGTCTCTCCTCCCCCAGCAGGCACCAGATGAAGCAGGAGGTTGCACAGGGTGTGCAGCCACAGCTGTGCTCCCTCCAGTGTGGGTCCTGTGTTCTATCCCAGTGCAGATTAACTTGGCAGGGCGAGCTGGGAGCTCCCCACAGAGCTCTCCCACCCTTACCTGTGATGGCCATGGCCAGACTCTGTCCCTGCCTGAGCAATTTATGGTCCTCCACAAAGACCCAGTGGGATCCATCATTTGGAAGCATTTTTGTTGCAGGGTGGAGAGGGTCTAGGCTGCCACTTTAGAGACAAGTGGAAAGTCCTGCACCTCTCATTTGCTCCTCCAGCAGCACCAGTGGGGAACTCTGCTTTACTGTGTGTGTGTGCAGAAGGAAAATCCCTCACCTATGCCTTGCAGAGGCAGCAGGGATATCCAGCTGTGTTGTCCCACCAAAGAGCCTCTGTGGTAGGGTGGAAGGAAGATCTGGAGGGGTGTGGGGGCTCCAAGTGTGTTTGAATTCAAAGTTCTTCACTGAACCCAGTAAACTGGCCAACCCTCTCTCAGCTGGTGATTCTAGGAAACCCAGCTTATGTAATATCTGTGGCATCAGCAGGCTTGTGAGTGTCATGGATTAGTGAGAGGTTTGGGAAAGCCTCATATTAGCCCAGACAGATAAAACCCCACAACAAAGGCATCATCATCCAAGACTTGGAGGAAAATCGGGCTCATTACTTCTGATTCCTGAACCTATGAACCCCTGCATGCCTTGGCTCCATCTGGCCATTCTGCTTCTGCAGAACGATGTCACCCTTGGCCACCACTGCGTGTGCCTCTGAAGGGAAGGCTGTGATTAAGATCTCAGCAGCCCTGGAGCCTGGCCAGGATGTGATGTTAGGGTGGCACATGGGCACTTCACAACTGCCTGGCCAGGAACTGGGGGATGAAGGGGAAGGTAAGCTCACTTCTTCTTCTCCTGGGTTCTGCCCCTCTCACTTGCTGTAGGGGCCCTGCCAGTGCTGCCTGCAGCCCCTGGCCTGTGCCTGCCCTATCCCTCTTCCCCACAGCTTGGTTCTGTGCCCATCCCTTGTCAGTGCCCCTTGTCCTTCCAGAGAGGGCTGACTGCTGTGGGGTGGACACCTGCCCTGCTCTTCCTTCTGCCCAGAAATCCTGCCAGCTGTTCAACAATGTGATGAGAGCAGCAGAACAAGAAGTGGAGCACAGGAATCAGCAGAGAGAGGCTGAGGGAAATCTGAGGCTGTATGAACCAGGGTTATCAAGTGCTCACCTCCATGATGCTGCCCAGAGAAAGCTGTTGTGCCAAGAAGCCCAGGAAAGTTGGAGAATAGAGCTCAGCCCCGGGCTGGGCTGGCTGTTCTTCCCCAGGAGGTTCTCTGCACCTGAAGAACATCATCTAGCTGATGGCTAGGGCACAGGCTTTTCTTTCTGCACCCCTCTGAGTTTGTTCCCATCAGTCCTGGGAATACAGAGGATGTGTTTAGAAGGTGCATTGCTCACTTTGTAAGCAGCTTGCCCTTTTTGCCTTCTGGAGATCAGTGCCACCTCTTGCCTGCTGCTGCTTGAAGGCTGGCAGGAGCCTGCAGTGACAGCAGGGTGGCCTCTTTAGGGGTGAGGTGTTGCAGGGCTCTGTCAAGGATTAGGAAAATGCAGGTCAGTGAAGGAGCTTGCCAAGACACGTGGGTGGAGTTCTCAAAGGGGGGAATGGAAAGGATGCCTCTGTAGCAAAGTATCCCACAGGCAGGGGATGAGTCTGTTACCAACAGGGGTAAGAGGCTTCACAAATTTGGGTGCTCTGCTCCTCTGTGCTCTCACAGCACCCTGGGAGGGATTCTGGGGACAGCATCTTCCTTTGCAGGGTCCTGACCAAAATGAGAATGTGCCTCGGAGAGATGGACTGTGAGGCTTCCGAGGCAGGAGTTTACAGGCCTTTAAAAAGCAGAGCAAAACAGTTCCTTGGCCAGAAAGCTGTCACTGTGTCTTTGTTCTTTCCAAGACAGCACAGAAAGTGACAGATATAGCTCTGTATCTGGTGTACTCCGCAGATTTACTCCGTGACCTTTCGGATGTGCATGTGGGTCTGGATTTCTGAATCATAGTTAGATACCCAAAAGCTGGCATTATCCCTGATGTGGGATTATTTGAGCTTGTTTTCAGAGGTGTTAATCAAACCTGGCTTTGAATGAAGTCTGTGGGAGAAGACAGGCAGGCAGATGCCTCAGTGCTCAGCCCAGATGTTGGTGCATGAGCAAGCTCCTCACCAGCCCCTCACACAGAGCTGGGGTTTGCAGAGCAGAAAGGCTCATCCTGCAAATTCATGTGGTCAAGAGGATTCCTGTGGCACTGTAGGAACTGCTTAGGAAGAGACAATTTGTTTGTGATCCCACCTGTTCTGCATCATTTGCAAAAATGCTTTTTATTTAAGGACTTGAGGAAAAATCTCTTACTTCTGTCAACAGGACTTGTGTCCACTTCCTAATCAACATCCTATTATTTTAATGCTATCTGGTTTACCCCAAAAATCTTGTCTCCCAGCCTATTTGATACCTGTTGTGAGAATGTTTCCTGAGAATATTTCCTGCCGTTGGTGTGTACAAGACTCCTTCCTATACTGCTTGTTTAGCTGAGAAGAAGAAACTGTTCTATTATGTGGCACCATACTGTGCCTCTGAACAGGCTGATCCAAGGCCTCTGGATGTACCCTGGATGTACCCAGCAATGGGTTTGGTTTCTTCACAGCTACAGCCACCAAACAGCTCACACTCCCTTCTATAAAATTCTTGTTTTAGCAACAGTTTTTAGTGTCAGCTTTTCTCTACTGGACAGGAGGGGAGCAGGAGATATGTATGGCATTGTGCTAGCTGGGGATGGTTTGGCTATCACAGAATTATTTAGGCTGGAAAAGACCTCTAAGACTGAGTTCCACCTGTGCTTTGTCAGCCTGACCATGGCACTGGGTGCCATGTCCAGTTGTTCCTTGGACACCTCCAGGGATGGGGACTCCACGGCCTCCCTAGGCACTACATTCTGATATTTAACAACCCTTTCCATGAAGAAAGTCCTCCTGATGTCCAAACTTATGGGGAATTTTTCAGGGAACTACCCCTTTACAGTGGATTGTGCTCCACTGATGCAGATTTCCTCCCCATATGTCCGTTCCTGAGAACCACCACGAGCTCCCAACTTAGCTCCTATAACAAGGCCAGTGCTGAGAGCTTGCCATGGCTGGCCTGGCTCAACCTTGAAATCTTGGCCTCGAGGTGAGGCTCTCCCTGTGCCCTTTGGAATGGCCTCAGCTTCTGCTGAAAACAAAACTGGCTTTTACCAAGCGTGGGGTAACGGGAAGTGCTGGGCATGAGTGGTTGGCATTTCTGTGACCTTTATGTGAGGGAAGTGGGAGAACAGCCCTGGAAGTCTTTGCTGGGGAGTCACTGTTGGTTGACCCCCCTTTGGTGTGACCGTAGCCTGAACTGCTGCTGGTGGGGCAGACAAGCTCTCAGCAGGCTGGGACAGCAGGAGTGGGATGCAGTTTTGCTCAATTTGAGTCACGTAATGGCATTTTGTCCCCTGTGAAACTCGGGCTTGCTCCCATTTTTACAGAACAAATCTCGGCACAGACTCCTCCAAAAAAAAGAAACCAAAACAAACCAACAAAAAAAAGAAGTGTTGGAGGCGTGGACCCAAAGATTTGGGTGCCACGGAACTGTGAGAGGTGCTGGCAGTGGCAGTGGTGAGGGGATGGAGCTGCAGTGGCCCCAGGCTGACGTGTGCCCGTTTCTCTCCCAGGATTACACCATCACCATGTACTTCCAGCAGAGCTGGCGGGACAAACGCCTGGCCTACAACGACCTTCCTCTCAACCTGACCCTGGACAACAGGGTGGCTGACCAGCTGTGGCTGCCTGACACCTACTTCCTGAACGACAAGAAGTCCTTTCTGCACGGGGTGACAGTGAAGAACCGCATGATTCGACTCCATCCTGATGGCACCGTCCTGTATGGCCTGAGGTGAGTCCAAGGCTTTGCTTTAATGGTTGCTGTCAAAAACGACACCTCATTTAAACTTCTCCCACTTCCAAAAATATTCTGGGAAGGCAAGAACCCAAAAGATACTCAAGTGCCACACAGTTTTGTGTCTCTGATCTTTCTCCAAGCTGGAAATGGCGGTTTCTTTCAGGCCTCTAACATTTCCTGTGCTGCTATAGATGGATGTTGGAGAGGGGAATAGTCTGCTCTGGGCGTTTCAGGTCACTGTCATTCATGTTGCATAACACTTCCATTTGAACATTCATTTTCAGTTGCTTATAATTTTCTGCAAGTTTGGGCTATGAAGATGAGCCTTTGTTACTGTGGTATCTGAGGCCAGATTTCTGTAGCCTTTTAATCAAACCACTTCAGTCATTTTCTGCATTTGAAATAGGTTTGTGTAGGGTTAAAAAAAAAAGTCTGTTTACTAGAACAATTCTGAAGACTGAGGCTTGAAAATTCATATCTGGTAGGAGAATGGTCCTCAGTGAGGATGCTTTTTGTGGTGTCTGGAACAAATTGACATAGGCAAGGCCAAGGCCTTTGAAATTGCTGTGCTTGTGTGAAGTGGCTGGAGAAAAGGTTGGTCTTTTTCTGTTATCTGGGTATGTGGAGGGGCCAGGATAGGTAATAAATTTAAATGGAGAGACATCGGGCTAAAAGGCAAGTTTGCAGCTGCAGGATGCTGTAGTCAAAATCCAGGAAACAATTTTCCAACCCTGTATTTGTTCACTTTATTCCTAGGTTTGGGGTTTTGGGGGGGGAATTTTGTTGTTATTGTTGGGTTTGGCATGGGTTTTTTATTTTTGTTGTGGGGTTTCTTTTCCTTTTCAATTACCAAAATTCGTACCTGGCTCTTTTGACCTGCCTCCACAAATATTTGTGATAACATCTCTGGGCTCATATCCCAGAGCAGCAAAGGGTGAGGAAAGACCCTTCCCCTTCAGAGAGGGTGCACACACCCTTCCCTTTTACAGTATCAGCTCTTGTGCTGTGTGGTGTTGTGTGGCAAAGTGTGATTTGTAGGATTATTTTACACCTCTCTGAGTGGCAGGGCTGTTTTGGGGAGGGGAGGGCTGGGGGTAGGCATGGTAAAGCAGGAGGCTGCCCAGAACACCATCCTGCCAAAGATGCTTGTGCCTGTGCTCTCCCTGCAGCAGAGCCCTGGGAAGCCAAAGGAGCCACAGCCACTGCTGGTGCTGAGGGACAGTGTGGGGTCCCTGGGGTCGTGTCTGTGCTGTTTTTTCCTTTTAATTAATGAATGCCTTCTGCTTCAGGCACAGAGACCACAAGAGGTGCAACAAACCCAGCTTTGTGACCCTGTCCCTGTTGTGTCCCTCCCTTCCCAGGACAGGTACATCCATCCCTCACCCTCGGGCCAGTGATGTTGTTTGGTTGAAACTGCCAGAGAGCCCTGAGCTGGCTTTGCTGACCCACCAGAAAGACTGCAGCAGCCCCACAGCTCACTCCCACAGATTTTCTCATTGTATTAAAACAGGAGTGAAGACCAGGCAAGAAGGTGTTTTGACTTGGGGGCAGGTAGGAGTATAAATTCAGGAAGGAGGGGGCAAAGAGTGCTGCTGAGCTCAGGCTGATCAGCCCACCTGAGCACAGAGCTGCCTCCCCCGGGCTGGTGGGCAATCTCTGCACACACCTGCACAGCAGAAGTACAAGGGCTGCTGTATTTTTATCAGCTGCCATTTAGTCAGCTCGAAGAACGAGCAGTGTGAATCCAGAAGCATGGGTGGCAGGCAGTGGAGGTCCTTGGAGGGTTTGCTCTTGAGCTTGGGACACTGTGCCAGCTCCTCATGCACTGTCCCTTCCCTTCCCCTCCCATTCCAGCTCCCTGGAATGACCTATGCAAACAGGAGAGAAGAGGAAAATTGCACCCAGGCCAAATGAAAGAAAATGACAGCTTTGCCATTTCCAGGGCCTCAGTAAGAGCCCTGTGTTGGTTTAACTTCTGGATGGTTTTCCTGGAAGCTGCTCTCTTGCCCCTGGAGAAAATGGCAATTACAAAAGTGAAGCTCTGAGCAATGGCAGCTCCTGCTCCCCAGCTGTACCTCAGGTGAGGATGGCTTGCTGCAAGCACTGGGGGTACAAGCCAGGTGCCCTGAATGCTTGCAGCCCCTCTAGCTTTGCTCACAGTGGTAGGAAAAGGATTTCTTTAGGGCTGCTTTTTATACTGACTCCTGGACCTGCAATTTTGCTGAAAACAGGAGTACTAGGTCCATCTTTTTCCAGGTGCAAATAACAGTGATCCTACTCAAAAATACACAGCAGGTGTAAGCAAGCAAGAAAACAGTCCCTGAATATTCACCTGAGCTCCCCTCCTCTCTATAAATGTGCAGCCAGGCTTGCCCTGCCAACAGGAAGGGAGGTGCAGGTCTGCCCTGTGTTCTGAAGCCTGTTCTTGTCTCGCATTTTGTGGAGGAATTTACGAAATGGAGTCACCCTGATGGCAGAAGACCAAAGGAGGCAATACCTGTTTCTTTTCCTTTGTTTGCCTATTTTCCCTCCAGCGAGATCCCACATCCCTGCTCCTCTCCCGCCACCTTCTCGCCAGTCGCTTTCCCCTCCTCTGAGCTGATCCTGTAGCAAAGTGACTCAATCATGCTATTTGTGGCACAACAGTCATTTTTTTTTTCCAGCAGGCTCTGATGTCAGAGAGCAGGGAAGGATGACATCCTGGCAGGCCTCTGCCTTCAGCAAGTGTTCCAGGGACCAGCGGGACCAGGCTCAGTCCCTGGAGCAGCACCCAGGGTCCAAGTTAAGGCACACCCCAGCCATGAGCAGTCTCTGAGTTCAGTGAGAGCAAGATCAGGCTCCAGATAACTTGTTTGCATGAGTAAATGAAGCCTGTAATGCATTGTGAAAGCTGGGTGTCAGAAAAGCATATTCTTCTTGGGTTTTGTGGAATTAGCAAATTAATGGTTGAAGGGAGTGCAATACAGCTCCATCTCAGGGAAGCGTTCGATACAAAAGCTGACTCCAAAATTAATTCCCACCCGGCTCAGATTAAAAGCCGGTTGCCAGGTCTCCAACAAAAGGAATGAATAAACAGCAGCAGCGATGCTGGGATGCAGGACTGGTGCTCCCTACCCCCTTCCCCAACCAGTTACAGATGGCACAAATCCCAGAAGGCCAAATAGAGCCCCGAGCCAGCCCAGAGGGCACTGCCAGCTCTGCAAGCACCGGGTGGGATGGGAGGATGCAGGAGGTGTGACCTGGCACGGTGGTGCCTGAACTCACCTTGCTGGAATGAGAAGTGCCTGAGAAGCACAGGAGGGATGTTCACCCGTGGCAAGAAACAGGGGAGTGCTAAAATGATGTGGAAATTCTGCAACAGAAAGGGAGGCTTGAAGGTTCTACCCACAAAGACAAAGCTGCTGGGTGGTGGAGGGAGGTGGATAAAACAATGAGGAAAAGCTGGATAGCACTGGCTGAATTTAATATATTTTTCCACCTAACAGTGGTTTTTTTTGTTGGTTTTTTTTGGTTTTTTTTTGGTTAGAAATTGCATCAGTTCCATCAAATTTTAAACAAAAAATTAGGGAGAAACTTTTTCATTTAAGAGAAATCACGTCAGAGAATGCTGGTGTTTCACTTAGGTCAATATTTCCCTCACTCTTTCAAGCTGCTTTACAACCACTATTGATGTTTGAGTAACAGAATTACCAAGGCTTTCTCTGGACCTCCACACACTGTCTGGAGCCCTACCCCAATATTCAATAAGCTTTACATTATCACATATTCAAGCTATACATTGGTCTGGGATTTTTATTTCCTTCCCCAGACCATACAGCATCCATTTGGTAGTGAAACAAGTCAACACTTGTCAAGTGCTGATGTCACCAGCATTTTGCTGTCTGTTTTCAGAGACCTAAAAATAGCAAGCACTGTAACAATGCTGAAATTCTCGTATGGTAATTGGGGAATCGTATTTGAAACCAACTTTAAAACATCCTTCAGGGAAATCTTGAAGCCGTTTGGTTTCATTCTAATTAGAGGCAGAACTGGATTTTTGGCAAAACAGGTGATTTGAGGAGGCCAGGCTGCATCCCTGGGCTCGTGGGGAATCTGGGATATTGGGAAGCAGGCAGGGAGCAGCGGGGACAATGCCTGGCTGGCGAGGAGCCCAGGCAGTGTAAACTGGGCACCTGGAAAACTGCAGAGGAATTCGGTGGTGGAGGCTAAATCCTGTGCAGAGGGAAGGAGGGATGTCCTCCTGCGAAGGTGGGGGTGGTGGTGGGGAACGTGTGCGTGTGTGAGGTGGGGGTTTTTATTCCTGGCCCTGCTGATGTAACGAGGTGTGTTTGAGGGATGAGTCAGTTCGGGAGCACGCAGAGGTGCCAAGGCACCCTGGGGCTCCGAGCCCAGGGAATGCTCTCCTGGGGAGGCAGAGCCCTCTCATCAGTGTAAAAAATCCCTTCAAGCAAGAGGGAGAGGATTGCCATGCTTCAAACAGCTCCAAATTTGCAGGTTTAGGCTGAGAGATGCTGGGTGTATCTGCACTTTATTTGTGCTCCCTGTGTCACCAGGCAGCTGCTCCTGGGGGACACCAGCCCTGTTATTGCTGACCCACCTGGGGACCAGAGCTCTCTGCTGGGCAAGGCAGCAGCCAGGACTTCCCTCCTGGCTCACCTGGCATTGTGGAGCAGCGCAGGGCGATGTCAGACATCACACCTGATGGCCCATCCAGCCTTAGGGACACTGTCAGAGCCCCTCGTGCCACCCCAGAGCCTCCCCTGCCTGCTCCCCATGGCTGGGGCTCCTCCTGGGGGCTTCTCCATAGCCCCCATCCCCACCCTGCCCCTCGATCAGGGTCTAGCCCTGGCAGGGTTGCATTCTCCAGGTCCCAGCCTGGGGTTATTTGGCTCTCCAGCCAACAGAAAGCTTTCTTCTGCTCCTGTCTCACTTGGAGCTGTGTCTGCAGCCATGTCCTTGTTTTCTCCATGGGTGTTGGTTGATTTTCTGCAGTGAATCTGGCCTGATGGGTTAAGATAGGAGTTTTTAACACTGAGGAGTTTTTTTCTGTGCTGAGACCACTGAGCAATTTTCTTCTCCCATCTCACAGGCCAGCAGGGAAGAAATCCACTATTTTTGCTTCCCTTTCCATCCCTGAGAGAGGTTTCTCTGGAAATGTGAGAGATGATTCAGGCTCTACCCTGTCTCTGGGAGCTCTTGCCTGCTCCCTCTGAGGGTTAGGCAAAGGCAACAGAAATCTCCCCCTTTGCAGCTGGGGTGCAAAAGTTGGGTTCATATCCATCCATCCACCCCTTGGAGCTGGTCCTGAAGCCTTGTCCTGCTCCCACCCCTGGGCTCTGCCTTGGGCAAGCTCCTTAGCACAGAGATGTGGAGGTTGGAGAAGAGTTCGTTAGGTGGGTAAAGGGAAATTAGGGTTTAATTAAGAGCTTAGCTCCACAGTTGAGGCTAAGGATTGATCATCTCCTGCGTTTTTGTCTCCTAGGGTTGGGATGATGGATTTAACAGGAAACACTTGAAGAAAGTTTAATAAGAAATTTCTCAATAATCTTAGAAGCCAGGGATGAAATTGGAGCTTACTAAAACAGGACAAAGCACCAAAACCAGAGCTGCTCCTCCATCCTTAATGTTGTATGACCAAAGGCAAGCACCATCCTGGCTGGCATTGCTGCCTGTGCTACCTCTCCTACGAGTCTGAGCTGTTTATTAGCAGAAACAGAGGTCAGGGAGCATCCACTGTCTCCTGAGGCAGCTGGTGTGCCCTGAACCCCCACTTACCCTGGCAGCACCTCTTCATCTTCCTGCATATCCTGTGCCAGCCACCACTCTTAAGCCTGTCCCTGGGCTTTGCCTGCTCTTTGCCACCTCCCACACCTTTAAGCTTTGCTGTTTTATTAATGCAACTTGTGCCAGCCTGATGCTCTTGAAGGAAGATACCTCTGTTAAGTGCAAGTCACTGATATCTGAAACAATTGTAAGAAAAGAACCTTTTTAAAGGTGTTCCACCACTCTCTTGTCCCCTACTTCACCTGGCAGCTGGCCAAATGTACGGTGCATTGGGGATGGAATAAAGGGGCAGAAAAACAAAACCTTGCAGTCAAGGCAGCTCAGCTTTGCACTCTCCCAGGGTGGAAAAATGGTTGGTTAAGAGTAGTACCCTGAGTACTTGTTTAGAAAAGCTTCCTTTTCCTCTCCCATCTGAGTGCAGTGCACACTGTGATTTATCAAAGGATGCCTATGCAAGCACAGATGCTTTTGGAAACAGAGTGACCTTAGCAGGATTGTGCCAAGGCTTGTGGAGTCAGTTTTAGGCAAACTGACACAAGGGGAAAATATTCTGTATCCTTGCCTTGCTCTTGGTTCAATCACGACCTCCAGGAGTTTGCAAAGATCAGACTGTGTTAAAAGAATGGCAAAATTCACCACGGGTTTATAAATCCCTCCAGGCCCTTGGAAGTTTGTGCTTACTGCCAGGCAGAAGGTGACATTTGCCAGCATGTTTTTATGACTGACTTTGAGAATGTACAGAATAAGAACTCGGTTTTGGTTTTATTCTCATGTTTAGCAAAACAGTAATTTTGCCTCTCTTTCTACTCTTAGTCACCAGAATTACTGTAGGAGTCTAGCTTGCCCCATGGGGCGAGCCTGAATAAGCCCTGCAGAACCTGAGCTTCCATCCCTTCTCCTTATTGCTGCAAACTGCTGTGAGCTTTGGGACTCTGCATCCCCAGGGGACGGGAGCATCTTTAGCTTCTTGGGAGACCTGGAATCCAGAAAGTTGCAACCAGCAGCTTAAATGTTTGTCTTTGGCTGTGGGAGTGTTTGTGATAGTCCCTGCATCGTGGCACTTCATCCATTACTGGGAAATGTAAGGTGCTTGCTGGCTGTGTCTCCCCTGGAATTAGAGAGGCAATGCTGGGGGGATTTGTGCTGTTCCTCTCCTGTTCTCAGCCATACTGGGTTTTAGTCAGCATCCTTTTCAAGCCAGAAGTGTCAGGGAATATTCCTGGACATTGAACACCAGTGTCCTCTACAGTCAGTTTGTTTCCTGGCTTTGCTCTGTGTCCATGAACAGTCCCTTGGGCATTCCCCAGTTAGAGCTGGTGACCATTCCCAGGTCAGGCTTTCTGCAGGCAGCCAGACCCTTTTCTGGGGGGTAGGAATGGAAGTGTAGACCAAGGCTGTTCCATGCCTCAGAAACCAGTGCCAGGCATTTTTAATTTGCTGAGATAGACACAGTCATGATGCAGAAGTTTAGTTTGTGAGCATGAGCTTTAAGGGAAAAGTGCCCCACTCACTATAGGAATGCCTCAAAGGTAATGGTCTTCTGACCTCTCCCACTCAATCCTCCTTGGAAAGCCTGCAACCAGGCCACATTTTGGGGAAGTAATCTGTTACCCCTCACACTTGTGGCTGGTGAGCTCGGCTCTCCTAACACGCTGGAGGTGATTTGGAGGATGAATGGGTGGCTGAGGGCTTTCAGAGCCTGCAGCAGAGAGAGATGTGGCTGAGGCAGCAGCTGAATGTGCAGCTCCCCTAGAGGTGGCCAGCCCAAGGGTAAGGAGGAGGTGGAAAGGAGACCCTGGACTGCAGCAGGGTTTAATGGCAGCTGGGAGCTCTATGCTGCTCTATGCCTGTGCACTTATATAATCATTCTAAATAAGACAGAAGAAGCCATTAATAAGTAAACAGTGATGAGGAGGATCAGAGGGGGAATGAAATGACTGGTGGTGTTCTGGTGTTCATGTCAGAGAACTGAAATATTTGTGGAGAACTGATGGTTTGCAGCAACCTGAGCGTTCCCTTTTGAGCTGCAGCTGCAGTGGGGCCGTGCTCTGCTGCTGCTGGGCTCAGTGCAGAGCAGCAGTCGAGGTTGCACCACCCTCCCCATGCCAGCATCTGCTTTGGCCATCCAAGCTTCAACTGGGCAGAGTTTTCCTCATTGTAACAATCAGACACCCAGAACCAGCCCTGTGTGACCCAGAGCTCCATGGGTGTTAGAGGTGGTCTCTACCCCTCCTGGGGATGAGGGCACTCTCCAGAGTGAGGTATCCATTTTGCTTTGGCTTCTGCTTGATCCACTCAATGCAGGCAGAGAAGGCGATCTCCATCAGCCTGCCTGAGCTGCTCAACATCTCATCCATGTCCCTTTTTTCCTTTCTTCTTCCTTTTTTTTGTGAGAGGCACAGTGCTTTCCCCCAGATGAACTGTGTTTGCCTGCCAGCTGTGCAGTGGAGTAGCAGGGCAGTGAGGCTGTGGCTACTTGGATGGCACAACTGCCTACAACCTCAGGAGAAACCATTAGGGGCAAGGCCATGAATGTCATTTTTTCGTGGGGAAGGAGCTGTAAAAGTTGCGAATGTGAGGGGCTGACCCAGGGGCCTGTGGGGTGGGCAGGGATTGAGGGAGGGGAGCTGGAGGGTGCTGGTGGTGGTGGCTGGGCACGGTGTGGAAGGCGCTGGACGCTTCATTGAGCGCACGGCACAGGAGAGCCGCTCCCCTCCACGGGCAGTGTCTCTGTGAATCGCCGTCAAAGCAGATGAAATTTCACACCACACAAATTTCTGAATTTAAAAGGGGAGGGAGGTGGGTAGAGAAGCGGGAGAGGAGGAGGGGGAGGGAGAAGATGCAGGCTGGCGGGGTGCCAGCACCTCATGCTAACGCCACGGGGAAGGTGGCATCCTTCCCTGGCGTTCCCTCTGGTCCCCGCGCTCCCTGCTCCCTTTCACTGTGCTCGCGTCTTCTGGAGGCAGTGTGCTCTGTCTAGAGCTGTTTACAGGATGATGGTTTGTTCCCTGTCTCCTCATCTCCCTGCTCACTGAGTGAGTATCTGCTCCTCTGCTTTCCCTCTTTTAACCTCTCCTTCTCCCCGGCTCTTCCTCTCCAGCCTGCTTTACCCTGATCATCCTCCTCTCTTCCCTTGCCCTGCTGGTCTGTCCTGAGCTCTCTGCTCTCCTTTCTGTCATTTCCATTCCTGCCTTCCCTATTTGTGTTCATGCCATCACCTCTCCTCATTTTTCCATCTCTTACTTTCCTTCCACCTTGGTTTTCTCCTCACCCTGTTGAGACAGGAGCTCCTGAGTGTCAATCCCCCCATCCATCCCCCTATCCTGTCCTCCCCATGCAGTCTCCCACGTGCCAAGCAAACCCATCCCTTCACACAACAGCTCAGGCTGCATCAAGGTAATACATTTATACCCACAGAAGAATGAGGCAAAGGTTGGTGCTGTGGCCTTCTGGACCAGAGGAGGCATGTGCCATGACCCCAAAAGGTCACTGGGGTAACTGAGTTTTGCCCATGCTCCCCTTTGACTGCGAGAGGTTCATGAAGCCTCTCATCCCTCCATGATTCCCACCTGCCCCTCGTGGCACTAAAGGAGCTGGAGAAAGCTCTCCCTGGCCCCTGTAGGAGCAAGTCAATGTTGAGTCTTCAAGCAGGGTCTATCAAAGGGAAGTTGGTGTCCAGGATACTCTGCAAGATCTGAAATCTAAGGAATTAAGCACCTCCACCCTCTCTGGGATATGACACTTGCTTTATCCCAAGCTGGGTTGGTTTATCAGGGTTTAGGAAGCCCAGAGGCAGGACCTGACCTGGACCTGGTGCCCCAGACCAGCTGCCTCTTGAATCTTGTTGCACTTGAGGCCCCCACACCTGGGTGGTCCTGTGGTGCTGGTGTCCCTGGGCTGGCCAGGTACTGCAGGTGAACCGCTCTGGACGAGCAGGTGGCTGCAGCCTGGCACAGCTGTGGATGGCTGTGCCACCTCTGCTCAAAAACCACCACAAAACCTGACATGGCTCCAATTTTACCTGCCCACGCAGCTTTATGTGTACATCACCTGGAGTTTGGGATCTGCATCTAACTGGGGTATCTCTGGAGGATGCTGAGCTACGCAGTGTGGATATACCTGCCCTTTAATTGCAGAGAAAGAAATGATCTGGCTTTTTGAGGACAAATGTCCTCTTAATCTTATTTTTCTCCTTTCTGTCCTACCTGTCCCTTCCTTTTGAATCAACAGGGCTACATTCTGCCCTGATGTAAATCTCTGCTGATACAAATTGGTGTGATCTTGCAAAAATCATTGGAGTGGCTGTGGATTTATGCCAGCTGCCAGCGTGAGCAGGGTTTGGTGCATGGAGTGTGGTAGCCATATCTCACTGTGTCACGCTCTGCATTTCCAACCAGCACTGCAGGTGATAAGCAAATCCTGGCGAGAGGGTCCCTCTCCAAGCAGAACAGGCTGGATGTCCTTTCTGCAGCCAACCCAGCCAGCCAGGCTGTGATTTTGGGATGGACGCTGTGCAAAGGTTTTAGCCCGCCAGGCTCCACAAATGGGGTGGAAAATTTTTCATTTAATACCTTTTTTGCATCTCATACTTTAGGGAAAGCAGGGAAGCGCCTTTGTGGCCGCGATTTCCCAGGGGTGCGGTGTGATCCGGAGAGTGGATGCTGTGTGCGGCACCGGGGCTGACTCATCCCCGCACCGCTCCTCGCTCCCAGCCCGGCCACCGCGGGCTCTGCGCCTCCCACCGCGGGCTTTCCTGCCAAGGTCGCAGCTCCCCTTCCTATTCACCCCCACAATGCCCCCTGGTACCCCAGTGCAGCAGGATTAGGGTCGGACAGGCTTTGTGTTTCCAGCTGCCCTCCTAGAGCTGCCAAGCTGGGAGGCTGTAAAAGCAATCCACGCAAAGGCAAAGCCGTGGTGGTAATTTTTTAAGTGGTTCCTGTCCTGTTGTCCTTCTCCCCCTCAGAGCTTTCTCCTCCACCCCAAATGCATTACAGATAAAAGGGTTAAGAGCTCGCTTGGGCCTCCTGCTCCGAGAGAGGGCAGTTGCAGTGTTGTATCTAGACCCAGTGAGGATATATATAAATTCCCTTCGTCTCTTTGGATCTATTTATAGCACGGCAGGCAGTGGCAAAGGCTCTCCTCAAGGCTTCATCTCCTACAAACAGACTTCACAGACAGCAGAGAAGATAAATTTAGCACACGAGATTTCTTAAAGAGCCAGCAGCTCTGCGGGGCTGCCATCCTGCCCTGCCACAGCCCCTGCCCCAATACCCCCACTGGGGCAGCCCCCTTCAACCTTCTTCTTCCCATCTTCCTCCCCTCTCCTCCCCATTTCTAATTTTATGTCCAGCTTCACCCATATTCTCCCCCTTTCTGGTCTCTTTTTCTACCATTGATATTTTTTGCCTTTTTTTTTTTTTTCCTCCCTTTCACTGGTTCGCCATCTCATCCTCCCTGCTTTCTTGTTTTTCTTTTTTTTCCCTCTCTTTTCTCTCTCCCAGGCCACAGGGCTCGGAAGATAAAGCTTTCTAGTTAACAGTTCACTGGTTATGCCTACATAGTAAAAAATGTGTAGCTTGATTAATGCCTTCCAGATGGTTAATTGAAAAAATAGGGGGGGAATGCAGCAATCTCTCCCCCCTCTCCAGCACTCTGCACACATCCATCGCACGGGAAGAAGACTGCATTAAAGGGTGAGGGGAGCCATAGATTTGACGAATAGGGGCAGCCTGTTAACTCCGTTGCCATGCTGGGGGTTTAACTCTGTCCCTGCCTCTCATGCCCTCATCTATCCCACCCAAAATCCCCCATCCCAGAGATGTACAATGCTCCTTCCTGTACAACACACACACACCCTCCTGGCATCCTCAGCTGAACCTCACTGCTCTGTGCCCTCCCCATGCTCCAACACCCCCGAAGCAGCACTCACCCTCATCATCTGCCCACATTTATTTTTTGGGGGCTGCACACACGCCCACACACACACACCCCACGTGTCTCTGATGACCGTGCAATCGTTTGCGCACGGGTGCCCCCGTTAGTGGGGCCGGGAAGCGGGAGGGCTCTGCCAGAGGGCTCTGGGGTTTTTGGGTTTGGCAGTGCCAAAGTGGGTGAGGTGGAGGGACACGGGGATGGGGGCAGTAATTAGAGGGTTTGGGGCAGCTTGTGAGGGAAGGGGGGTGATGATGTGGTCAGCAATAGGTCACTGCTGGGTGATGGAATCAATCCATCCTCAGCCTCACGGACACGTGTGTGCCTGTTCCATGCTGGCAGCCTCTCCTCTTCCCCCCCGAGCCGGAGCTGTGCCCACTCCCGGGTCCTTTGTGTGTCTCCAGGGAGAGGCAGAGCCGGAGCGCAGACCCCTCCCTACCCCGTTGATAGAGATGCTGCCTTGCTGACGTGAGTCACGGAGGGTTTGTGCCGTGCCATTGGGGGGGAGCCGCACCAGCCCCCCGCCCTGCACACCTCCCACCCCGGATCTCCCTGGTTTCCAGGGAAACAGCGGCCCCAAATGCTGCCTGACTTTCACTTCTGCCTTTCATTTCTCCTTTTTTTTTTTTTTTTTTT
>VYXF01003810.1:244773-261041 GCA_013397295.1 Polioptila caerulea | reverse complement strand
ACTGGAGAAGAGAAGATGTATATAGTGTTGGGTTTTATTTTTCATTTCCTTTTGTTCCTTTTTTTTTTTTAAGAAAAAAAAAAGTTGTTTGATTTCTAATGTCTTGATGTAAACCAAATAAAAATGGTTCTGTACATTCGGAAGTAAAGAACAGCTGAAAGGTGACAAGTATAATAAAGAAGCACTGACCTTCAGGCTACTATAACCATTTGCCCAGACTCTTCCCACAGGATTGGAGGGCAGAGCTGTGCCTGCACAGAGGTGCTGGGATGGTGACCTTGGGGCTGGCTCCCTGATCCACCTCTGAGCGCCGCACAGAACAGGCGGGCAGGAGAGGGGGAAGTGATAGTGTGTAAGTAACTTGTCAGTGTTTGATCCCTCCACCCCTGAGGCCAGGGAGGAGGCTGAGTGCTGAATCCCAATCTCTTGTGCACAGGGTCTCTTCCCAGAGCCAGCTGTGTCATGCCTTACTGTAGCTTGGGATGTGGTGAGGAGGGGAGTGCGGTATCAGCGGTCACTTGGATCAGTGCAGTGATGCAGGTGGAGTAAAGGCAGTGGGAGCTTGAACTGGAATTGCCTGTCTTGTGTTTAGTGCTTTGGAAAAGCAGAGGACAGCCTGGCCTCCATGGGACAGAAGCGTGGCTTCTCTGCAGCAGGGCCAATCAATGTCCTGTTGTTTGTGTTATTGCAGCAAGACTAAAAGGGAAAAAAACAAAGCAAACCAACACTTTACGTGGAAGGCAGACCTAAGGGGAGTCTCAATCCTCTTAGGAAAGGCCATTCTTCAGCAGAAAGGCTGGAGTACATCAGTGTGGGGCAGCCCCAGAGGCCCCCATCAGCCCTTTCTGCTGCTGACCAGGCCACGTCCACTGGTGGGGAGCCAAGGCAGGTGCTTTGCTGAGACAAAACAATGGGGAGTTTGTGAGCACGAGCTCCTGCACTGCACTGTGCTCTGCCACAAAATGCAGCCCCTTGCTCTCAGAGTCTGGGAGTGCCACCACAGACCATTGGAGACAATGGGCCACAGCATCCCAAAGCTCCCCAGCTCCATGCCATGGGCTGTCTGCTCCCATCTAAATAGCCAGAACTTGCCAGTGCCAGGGGCAGAAAGCACTCACTGAATAACACTGAATATGTGTATGACAAAGTGAGGAGATGTGATAGACCCATTTATGATCCAGGGATGCACATTTTATCATTTGCTCAGGCTGAGCTTGGCATTTATGCTGGCAGACTTTTCCCCAGAAAGGATGGAACAGTATAGCGGTGAGTAATGTTATTTTTTTGAAGGGGATGATAATTTCTCTTCTAGTATGTGTTTTAAACAGTGGATCCATGTTGGTTTGCCTTCTGTGAAGCCTAATGCCTCCCAGCTTTCAGTGCCCTGACATGGGGAAGCACCAGAGTTGTTTTACTTAATGAGATGCTGTGTCCATATTTCTTTGGGAACCTTGCTGGGTGTCTGATGGACAGTGTCCAGGCACAAAGACCAAAGATCTTTTCCTTGGCTTTCCCAGCCCTCTGGACATGCCTTGACCACTGTGTGCTGTGCTGCATGTGCCATCATGTGGCTCATGGTCCAGCCCTGGTGCTGATGAGCCTGCCAAGGGAGGGTTTGGGGATCTGTGGGTTGGGAGAAGCCAGGCCAGCAAGGAGGGAAACTGTGCTTGGCTTTGTTGTGATGCTGATGCCCCTTTGGGGACTCAGGCAGGGGCAGTGGCTGGGTTTCCAGCACCAGGAACAGCCTGTCTCAGGTGAGCAGAGGCTTTTCTCTCTGTGGCTGATCTCTTGCCTGCAGAGAAGGGAGCTGGCACTGCCTCTGCACTGACAGATGCTCTGCTCCACGCTGGGATGAACTTGCTTGTCTTGACGCTGGCCTTAAGGGAGCCCTCTCATTTCACCTGTAGGGGATGGTGCATTTGGCTGCGCTTTTCTCTCTCACCACCATCCCCTGGCAGTGCTGGAGCAGCACCAAGCCCTGCCAAGGCAATGGCCACTCCCAGCAAGACCAGAGGGTCTCAGTGCAGGGACCAACAGGCAATTCCTGGTGCACAGTATGTCAGGTGGGAGCCCAAGGACGAGGTGCACCTCTTGAGAGAGCTGGTGCTGGCACAACTGGTGATGCTTTAACCTCTTTTCTCCAGAAACAGTGTCCCACAGAACCTGGAAGTCTGGGGACCACTGTGCTACCTGCCTCAGGGACAGCTGGGGACCCATGGTGGCTGCCAGGTCTTCTGCTAGTGCAGCTTCCAGGCTTTTGTTAGAGATCTTGTCACCTTTGTAGCCCTTGAGTTTTGAGGCAGAGAGATGGAAGATGTGTCCCAGAGCCTCTACAAGCAGAGACTGGATACAAATCCCTGAGTTTCAGCCCCTGCCAAGGCTAGCAAGGTTAGCGAGGGAATTGGAAACCTTTCCCTCTCCTATTTCACTTGCACTGAAGCAAGAAAGGGATGGGCAGAGCAGAGATTGAACCCACACCATCCCAGCCCAGCAAAGCCCCACGTCTTGCTCAAGTCTGAGCACAGGAGCAGACCTGACAACTGCACATTTCCTCGAAACCCTGCCTGGATCTGACAGCTTCACTGGGCTGGGGCCAATGTGCTTGGCAGGCCAGAAGGGAAGATTCTGAGTGAGCAAACCCCTAGAAAGATTCAGCTTTTGTCACAGAGAAGGGTTTCTAATATTTGGGAGAATGAGTAGCTAAGTGCTAGAGGAGAAAATGGAAAAACTGAGGATAAAGGAAAGCCTCAGGAGTTACCCAGAAATATCCCAACCTCTGTCAAATACACATGACCCTGGGAGCAGGGCTGTGGTGAGGTCTGTGGGGTGGGTTGTTTTGCTTTAATTTTCTTTTTCTCCTGCCTGGCACGTCATAATATTGTATCTTTATGTGAAATCACATCCCCTTCCAAAGGAGAACCCAGCTCCTGGAGGGCAGACGCCCTTTCACTGTGTGCTCACTACAGGGATGTTGCACCAAAAAGATACAAAACCAAGGCTGGGGCATCCTTCCTAGGAAAATCTGTTCCATTTCTGGCTCATCCTCTCAAGCTGCACCCATCCATCTCCCTTCCCAAAGACGAAGAATCCGCGGTGTCTTCTCTGGCTGGGGACAATTGATGTGGCCTGAAACCCAAACAGCTGAACAGCAGTGACAAGAGGACAGGAAGATCAATGTCAGTGTCAATGTGTGCTATCAAAGGGACTGCTGTGAACCATCTTAACATACTCTGAGTGGCTGCATTGCATCCTGTACAGCGTTATAAAAAAAAACATAAAAAAAGGGAAAAAAAAGAAAAAGAAAAAAAAAACCAACCCACAACAAACCACCCATTTTTATGATCTTTATTTTGCATTTTCTGCATGAAATAAGACCTTGATCCTTGTCTTTTTTCACAAAAGCAGATTGTGCTTTAACTAATGTAAAAAAAAGAGAAAAAAAAAGGAAAGAGAAAGAATGTTTCTAGCAAAGTGATTTAGATGTAGAAATTTTTGTAAAAAAAAAACAAAAAGAAAACAACAAAAAAAAGGGAAAAAACCAACAAAGAAATAAAATAAAATGACCTAAAGAGCCATCTTTGTCTACTCTAGAGGTGGGAAGGTGTGACTGGTGGGTGGCACTTTCTGCTGTGTCCCTGGGAGCCCAGGGCAGCCAGGAGGGCTCTGGGGAGGACGTGGTCACCAATCGCTGCCAGGTGCTTTCAAAAACTGTCTCCTTCACCTTCCTTTAGGGCCAGTGGGCAGGAGGGCAGGGGGAAGGCTGGGGAGGGGCAAGGAGAGCAGCCTTGGGTTTTCTTTTGGGGTTTTGTCTGGGGAGTTTCCATTCCTGTAGTGACAGTTTTTGAAAGGCGATGACGAACAAAAGTGAAAAAAACAACAAACTTGAAAATAGTTTACAATTTTGTACAAACATGAGAAGTACTAACAGCAAATGTTTTTAAAAATGGTCCATATCAGTGCCAAAAAAATGTAATGTGTACATTAATTTATTACATTAATTTACTCTCTTGCTCTCTTTTTTCTTTTTTTTTTTTTTTTTCAAAAAAGGTGTTAAAACATAAAAAAAAATATTTCTTTTTAAACAAATGCTGTATGTGGACATAAATGTACTTGAACACTGTTGGTTATTAACTGGTTAGGAATCTTTCTTGGGCTTTTGGGTTTGTGCTTCTTTTTCCTACCCAGAACAAAAGTAACACTTATAAAGTACAGCCTTTGAAGGTGAAACAATCACCTCCTTCTGTGCTGGTCTGAATGTTCTGTGTTTGATTTTCAAGGCACTGTCTTTAGGCCAAGACTGTACCTTGCCATAGACAGGACTCAAACTTGCCCTGCACTTTAGGCACAGCTGCATTAATGCCATCTGAAAGGTGTGTCCAAAGGACTTTGCTAAGACCTAAGCAAAGTTTTCTACATTTCCAAGGGTTCTGCTGGCTTGAACCAAGAGCTGGGGCGTGCTCAAGCTCCATGACACTGCCTAGAGCAGAGGGGGAAACCAGAACAAATTCCCAGTCTTGTTTTTCCACCACAAGGTGAGTGACTTACCCTGACTCTGAGGAACAAAGATCAGAAATCCATCATTTCTGAGAGCCCCTCAGCCCCATTTCCAAAAGCAAGGCAAATATTCAAGCCCTTGTAGGCTTTGCCATGCTGAACAAAAGGGACCCAGACAGGACCGTTTTCAGAAATAACTGATGCACTTCCAGCAAGATATGGAGGCATTTCATGACCAGACTTGAGCTCCCAAATTTAGTTTTGAAAGTTTGAAAGGCCATCTCGAGGCCTTTGGGTGTTCCAGCCAGGGGAGTGGGGGCTCTGTAGAGCTGAGGTGTCACCCATGGAGGGACTCTGGGGACATGGGGGATGCAGGCAGGGGAGGATTGTGGTCAGTGATGATGGCAGTAAGAGAAAGGAGAATTGAATCCCTTGAATCCCTGCTTCCCTGGGGTGCAAAGTGATGCTACCAGCCCAAAATCCATTCCCCACCCAGGCTCTGCTCTCCAGCTTGGTCTGCTCCACACCTCTGTGGCTCTGCACTGGAAATGTAAGGATTAGAAATACAGAACAAACAACTACAAGGGTGCTGGTGGGATGCTGGCAGTGTGCTTGTTACTGACAGGGCCATCCTTGCACCCCTGAGGGAGGGAGGGGCTGCCTCCCCCACGCTCAGGCAGGAAAACAGGAATATTTACAGTGCCTGACACGCTCTAGCTGGGCATCCCAGTGTCCAGAGCTCTTCCCAGCTGGGACCTACAGCCAGTGGGATCAGGGTGGCTGCTGGATGGAAAATCAGGGACAAAAATCATGCTAGGAACTGTATTTAGCACTCAGTGTGTGAAGTCCAGTCCTGGTTGCCCTCCCCAGCACTAGCTGAAGTCACCAAAAAAAAAGCTATGATATTTCACAGGTAATGGGGAGGGGTTTTTGAAATCTTTGGACTTTTATTTTCTTTCACTGAAGTCCATATTTAACACAAAACCATTTTCTCCTTTTCTTCAAATATGCCAATTCAACTTTTCTCTCTCCTCACCAGCCATTAGGACAGTTCTTGTGTCTAAAAGCCCCAAAGCCCTGCTGAGCTCAGAGGCTGCAGCTGCAGCCCCAGCAGTGGGGAAGGCCTGGGAGCATCACTGCCCTCTCTTCTTGCCTCTTTCCTCCCTGGACAACTTCAGCTTTAAGCAAATATGGGATGAGCAAGAAGCACCAGCTCCATGTTTGCTTAAAGGTGAAGTTATTTGAAACCTGACATGGGAGTTGGACATCTGGTCCTCAAGTTTTGTGTCCAAACCCTTGAAGGTCTCATCCTCCCCAAAAGTATAGATGAAAGCTAAAGAGACTGTGCTCCCCAACAGAAACAGCAAAAGGCAATTATTACTGATTATTAATGGTGCTAGGAAACTTATTGAACATTCAAACAGTGATAGAGCTCCCCATTTTTACAGGTTCTTAAGTGATTAAAGCATCCAAGTTCCTCTGACTTATCAATGGTTTGGGCATTTAAGTTGCACAATAATAATATCCAAAGTGACATGAGAGTTTGTAAAAACATTAAAGCATATTCAGACTGGTTTATCCTGGAAATTCTCTTGAGGCTGGAATGAAGAAATGCTTGAGATCACTTTGTATAATGTCAGTCCAAACTCTCCTAACTCCATTTGCAGGAAATGCCACTGCAGATCAACCTCCCAAAGTTTGGAAGGGAGCAATGAGGCAGAGCTTAGTGCACCATGCATTAGAGCAAATATAAGGTCTCTTTAATATGGGAGAGACTAGAGGTTCTAAAAAGAAAGGGGAAGTTATTTGGAAATTTCAAAGTGATATCTTCAATGCATGTGAAATCTTTGATGTCAAAAAGATTTCATTTTTTGTTGGTATGTCTTTGGAGCATTTTGTCTTCAAGAATAAATTATGTTTTTATCTGTATCAACAGCATTTTCATTGTCTAATTTCAGGCAGGCAAAGGCAGAAGAATGGAAATCCAGGAAGAGGCAAATTGAGAGCAGAGTTGATACCAAAACTTGAATGAAATAAAGTCTGTTATTTCAATGCAGCTGAAGAGCATTGTATCTGAATCACAGCAACTTGACATTTTTTACATTTTTTTTTTAACAAAATGCAGATTTTTGAAGGGAAAAAAAAAAGAACAGCAAACATTATCCAGTCAGTTGTCTTGTGAAGTGTCATAACAACGACTCTGTGCTGCAAAGTCCTTGCAAGCCACTCTCAGCATGGAGAACAGAAACCAGTGCCTGGTTTGGGGGAGCCTGGGCATTCCGTGCTGCAAGTTTGGTTTGGACCCTGCAGCTTTTCCCCAAACAATAGATTTCCCCAAATGAGGGTGGTGCTGAAGAGCTGCCTCCACCAGGCACTGTGTCAACAGTTTAAATATCCACAGTTCCACGTGTTCCTGCCAGGCGGGGGAAACGCAGGATCAGCCAGAGGTCACCTCCAATCCCACTCGTGGATTTCCTCCCCCCAACAGAGCTATGCAGTCAGAAAAAGCCTGGGGAGAGCCCACATTGCCTTCCAAAAGCCAGCTCTGATATTCCAATTTCATGCTAAAAGGCTGTGTGGGAAGACAGAGCTTTGCCATGGCTCCAGGGCCTGCTTGGGCAGGAGGCTCCAAACTCACTCAGCATCCCAGGGTGTGTCTGCTGAAGGGAGGAAGGCTCCTTCTCCATCAAACTGAAGAACTAATACCTCCAAAATGTGGCCAAAATCCCCCAAAACCCTGCTTCATACAAAGTTAATGTGCTCAGGGACAAACAACCCAGCAACAGATGTTGCTGACAAGCATCTTGTCAAGGTCTGCACCAGCCTTGGAAAATGGGTTTGCTTAAGTCTTGGCACCACACTGAGCACAGTGAAGGAGTCTGGCCTTGCAACAATGAAGGCACAGATTATAATAGCAAAGTCTGTAGCTGGAAAAAGTGTCTCCACAGAAGTTCCTGGTTAAAAATGTGATTTCTGTCAGTGGTTTTGTATGGTCATCTCAGCTCTAGGATCAAAACTTCACCTCTGTTGCCTGCATGTGAAACATTACTCTCATTTGTGTGTTGTGTATTTACAGGGCAGGTCCTAGAGCAGGGTTTAGAAGAGCTCCCTAAAGCTCATTATACCTTGTCAAGGAAGGGTCTGACTTCAGCCAGGATCCTCTACTCTGTAAAAAAAGATCCCCCATCCCTTTCCCCTGTCCTTGCACCTGTGGGACAACAGGAGAGTTCATCTGCAGCAGTCTCTGAGGTGACACGTGTAGGTAAACATGCAAGAACAACCAGAAAGTGCAAGCCAGTGTAATAAGAAGTACCAGCAGCCAAGGCAGACACGAGACTGTTCCTCATCCACCACGTCCAAAATCCGTGCTGCACAAGCCCTGAGGGAAGAGCTCTGTGCGTGCAGAAAATCCAGCGTTTCCCTGGGGCTGCGATCCAGAGCTCAGAGCTTGGAAAGGGCCCAGGCACCAATCCCTGCTCCCACGGGGCAGACCCATCCTCACCCACCCACGGCCTCACGCTCTCCGTGAGTTTGCCAGGCAAGGATGAGCACATTTGCAGCTGGATCCCTCTCTCTGTTGCCATGGGGAGACAGAGCCCCCGTCCCCGGGGCGCCGCGCCAGCACGGCCGCAGCTGCTGCTGGCCTTGGCTGAATTCTGGGTTTCCAGGCTGTGCTGCAGGTGGGGTTTGTTTGCAGGGCAGGGCAGGAGGTCAGCACTGTGCTGAGCAGCGCTGACCACGCTCCTGCTGGGGCAGGAACTGCTGGGGCATCTCAGCTCTGCACCTGGGCACCACGGTGGGCTGGCAAAGACAGCCCTCACCTGCTGTGCACCTGCTGGCAAGGTGGTTCTTCTGCTTAACACTGCAGGATTCACAAATACTATTATTAGTTGGTATTTTTATTCCTTTTCCCAAGGTTTGTTTTTTTTTATTCTAAACTTTGAGCAAAATCCATTCTGCCATTTTGAAGTCAGATGGGTGAAAATGAGCCAACTTTAAATCAGAGTTGCCAACTGGTTTAATTTAATTTGGTGAATTAATCATGAGCCTAGTTCTAAGTCCTTCTTCAAAAAAAACCACAACAACATGTTCTTAGATTCATGGGAATATATCCAGGGCTGTGTTTGCATTTAAAAACAAAAACTAAGTTTCTGTCATGGAGACAAACTCTCATAAATGCGACTGCTGGAGCCTGCTACCAGAAGATAAATTAAAAGAATCTGTCATTAAATGATTATTACTGAGGTAATAGGTTTCAAGTCAAAAACAAGGTTTTGAAGAAGCAGGAAGGCAAATAACTCATGATTATTGAATATTTGTGTCCAACAGTTTTCTGTACCCAGTCCAAAACCTCCTGAGGTCCCTTTCCCTGCAACATAAGCATCCACCCCCAACCCCCCACAGGAGAATATAAATGTCTCCTCTTGGATTCTCTCACCACAGCATTTCTGACCAACCTTGTTGGACAAAGGGAAAAGTGTAATTAATGTAGCACAAACAAGGGTGGCACAGAAGTACAGGGCTGCTCGTTTTCACATTTTTGTTGGATAAAGTTTCCACCTGGCTTCCTGTTATGAAACAGAGAAGATGATTCACATTCCTGGAGCACGTGAACGCCTCAGGATGGGCATGAGCAGAGCAGGAGTGACCACCCAGGGATGGTAAAACAGAAAAAATCAGAAATTCAGAGCTCAGGTCTGCAGATCACCTGGTGCAGATCCTATTCCACCGGAGCATGGCACAATCAGAGAATTTGTGGTCTTGGTGGGGAGGGTACCCAGATCCCTGCTGGAAGGAAGAGTTTGTTTCTGCTCTGGTAACAGCTCAAAAAGAGGAGACAGGATTGTCATCCCAATGAGACCACATTCTTTACTGTCCACATGGAGTAGTGGCAAGCACTGGGTTCCTTAGAGGCAGGAGAAGGTATCTGCTGGGCACATTAGGGAGAAACTCCCATAACCCACAATGACAAGGTGAGTGCTGCACTGGCAGAAGCTGCTGTGCACCTTAGGTCACCCTAATTGTGTGAAAAGGATGTCCACAGGAGGGTTTTAATTGATCTAAACTTTAAACTTCAGGAAATTCTTCTCTGTGAGGGCGGTGGAGCTCTGGCACAGGTTACCCAGAGAAGCTGTGGCTGCCCCTGGATCCCTGGAAATGTCCCAGGCCAGGCTGGATGGGGCTTGGAGCACCCGGGGATAGTGGGAGGTATCCCTGCCTGTGGCAGGGGTGGAACAAGACGGCCCCTTCCAACATAAACCATCCTGGGATTCTCTGATCAAACAGAAGAGGATGTTTCACCATCACCTCACCTCCCCACACGTTTGCACACATATTGTTCTACTTGACACTGCACAAAGTTCCCAGTTCGTGTTGAGGTGCTGGGATAGTGAAAAGCATCCTGACAGACCTTAGAGGTGAGTGGACTGTGTCTTACAGAAGAGGATTAGGAAAATTAGATCAGCACTTCATCATCATTCTTTATGGCAGGCAGGGGATTGATGTGTAGACAGGCAAAAGGAACATGAAATTCTCACCCCTGAGGGAGTCTTGCAATTTCCCCTCAAACCTGTGCCTGGTGCCTTTTCTTAAAGAAGGTCATTCACAAGAAAATCCCCTTCCATATGCAGCTCCCTCCAGAGCTAACTAGATGTTCTTGTACAGCTTATAAATCATAGAGGCAGCTGTTCCCATCAGCATTTTTCTTCTCTCTTGAAGTACTAACAGCCCCAGCATCTGCTGAGTCTGAAGGTAATTTCACAAATTAACCTGAGAGCAGCCCACAGTCCCAGGACAGCAACCCCACCTGCTCCATGCATCTTCCTGAGAGGGACAGAGCTTGCAGCCTCAGCACTTCTGTAAGCTTTCCAGGAGGATGGGAAAGTCTTCAGAGGGGGAAACCTCAGCTGGATAAGTGTTTCAGCCAGAAGGCAAGCAGAGAAGACAGGATGGATGCATTGTACAAAGGCAAAGTACAGAGCAGAAATAAAAATGAGGGTGGAAAAAGGCTCCTGAGAGAATGGATGGAATGAAGGACATGCAGAGTAATCAGCTATACTTAGAAAATAAATAAATAGGAGTGAGACTGAAGCTGGAAGAATTTGGTACCAGTGACAGCCAACCAGGTCACAGAAGCCAGAGTCCTTGGTAGGCTGGACACCTTTGTTTTGCCAATGTTCTGCCAGTTTTTTCAATACCACAGTGTACTCACACCCCAAACCTGCCCATGGAGATTTGTCTTTGCTTTTTTGTGTCGCTGGGGTGTGAAAGCTTCTTGTGAACTCAGCCTCAGCTCTATCCCTGTTGGCTGCAGGGGCTGAGCCATGAGCTCATTCCTGTGCTGCTGGGGTGAGGCAAACATGCTCTGTGGTACCCAGAACTTCAGAGTTCAGGTTTGCACAGGGTGAGATGGAAACTGCTGAGCTCTGTTGCTCTCTTGCTCAGGAGCTGGTGGGAAATGGGACTTTGTGAAATGCCCCACACGACTCCTGCAGGCACCACCTCTGGGGGGCCAGGGTCTGGAATGGCAGGCAAAGACATTTGCTAATGGACATGAATAAATGGTGAGCTCCAGTAATGGACTTGGGTTTCTGTCCCTAGAAATCCATTGCCTACACTGGGGTTTCTATTTCCCCTTTCAGGCTGATTAATTAAATGATTTATTGTTGTAAATACAGAGTAAGAGTCTAGGGAGGAGACAGAAACAAGCACAGTGGGTTTCCTTCAATGGTCAGAGGATGCCTGATTTCCTCACCCCAGCTATGCCCTGGGGACTCTGTCCTCCTGCTTGATCAGCAGCTGAGGGATCAATATTGCCAAGGGTCTGGGTGCTCTTTAGAGATAAGAGCTCTTTCTGGGGACCTCGGAAGAGAGGCTTGAGGAGCTGTCCCCTGGATGTGGTGACTTTGTAGTGAAGTGTACGTGACCGCATGAGCTGTGCTGGTCTGGCTCCAGCTGGTCTGGGGAAGGAGAAATCTGAGCAGGAAAAGGAGCCTTTTCCTGAGCACCCTGCTCCCTCACTGCACGGAGCAGGGAGAAGGGGAGAGCTGTGCAGGTTTTTCCTTTTTTCCTTTCCTCCTGGATCAGCAAGTTCCTTTGGCCAGTACCTTTCCCATAAGGTGCACGGGACTGTCTCATGATGTACCCACAGGTGAGGAATTTCCCTGAACATGGCCAAAAAGGCCCAAAAGGCAGCCAGTGAAATAGCAGAGGGGGTAGGGAGCCTCTCTGCCTCCATCATTTCCCAGTCCTTTCCCAGTCACAGGGTCAAACCCACTCCCTCCCTGCTGCTGGAGAACTTGCTCTGGGGATGCAGCCCCTGCCTCCTGGGACCATTCTGGCACTCATGGAAACTGGAGAGCCATGGAAATGGGAAGGGTGGAGCAGCCTGCTATGCTCTGCCCACCCCAGAGATGAAGGACCTGCTGCTTCCAAGCCCTTGGGGCAGAGGAGGGAGCTGAGTGTGACTGACTGCAGAGCTTGTGTTGGGATCAGGATTTTCCCTTCCGCCCCAGTTCTGTGAGACTACTTAGTTTCTTCATTTCTTTTCTTCCTATGGGGCTAAAAAAAGAATTAAGCCTTCTGTATGAAATATCTGATTCAGTGTAAATCCATACACTCCTCATCTCCCACCCTTCTGTGAGAATTGCTTCTTCACTCTGACTAACAAAAAATAGAGTGTTTGCGTGAGCACAGCCCTACTTACAGGAGGAAATGAAAGTTCAGCACTGCCCACAGCTTGGGGCTTTGATATCCTTGAACACATTGTCCTAAATGAAGAGTTCCCAATATCCCACATGCAGAAATGGGATGTGCTGGAAGTGTTTGACTATGCCAGGCCTATTCCCCAGGGTGTTGAGCACCTGCAGGATGGGACGTGGCAGGCCCGAGGTGACACTGGGCATCCCTTGTCCTCCCTAGGAGCAAGAAGCAGGAACTTGCTTCTGCCTCAGCTGCAGCACCAGACAGGGATGTGTGCTAGGGGAGAGCACAGCCCTCACATCCACTTGTACTTTTGCTTCCAAGAATTGTTCTTTGGTAAAGAGCACTTTGATTAAAGGAACTAATTTACAAAGCAACAATAAGCAAAGAAAATCCTTGTGTGAGCTTTCTACAACAGCCACAGCACCTCATTGCTTCTGAGCTCTAAAGACCAACTTGACATTTCATTCCAGCTCCTGTGCGGAAGGAACAGGGACAATGGGCACCAGAGAGGTCATCAAACCCTCAGTCCTCTGGCTCCTTCAACAGCCAGGCCTCCTGTGCAGGCTCATGATTACCCCAAAGCAACATTTTGGGGTCTCAGGCATTCTGCCCCTCAGATCCCACTTCAGGAGGAGTTTCCTGTGTAATGTCACATCACACTTACACCTCCTGCCTGCTTCTCTGTTGTTTCATTTAATAAACATGTTCCAGGGCCCTGTGCTGGCCTCACACAATTTGCACAGCTCTTTTCAATTCCCAGTGCATGTCCCAGCTTTCTCAGTCAGGACCTTCAAAAAGAACTGCCAGTCTCACAATTAGAGGTTCACACCTTAATGCTGCTCTTAGATGTGGTGTCTCCTGACAGTTTGCTGGCCAGGCAACTTGGGGATGCCACATCCCTGGAAGTGTTCACAGCCAGGTTGGATGGGGCTCTGAGCAATCTGATCTGGTGAAAGAGTCACTGTTTTTACAGGGGCTTAAAGGTGGCATCATATTGTGTGGGAGCTTGGAAGAGTGGACTGACCATCTCAGAAGATCTAACACTGTGTTATCAGAATACTGGAAAGAGAAGCCTCTTTTGGGGACAGCTGCTTCTTGAGAACCTTCTCTCTTGGTGTATGCAGCTCCACACATCTGGGCCTGGAGCTCAGTCCACAGGAAGTTTGGTTTTGTGCTTTGGTTTGGGTCTGTTGTGCTCCAAGCTGGGGCTCTGCAGCGTGTCCTGCTTTTCACAAAGGACTGAGAGTTCTTCTTGGGTCCATGTAGTTCCTTTCTCATTTAATTCACTCCTAATTAATTTTCACAGTGAGGGGATGGGAGGCAGAATTACAACAGAAGAAGTTCCATTAGAGAAAAGGAAAAAATTTCCATAGTGAAGGCAGTCAGCCAGCAAGGCACAGGCGCAGGCCGACAGTGGAATCTCTCTAATTGGAGATACTCATTATTTGATAAAACAGACCTGAGGACCTAAGTTAACTTCAGAGATGGTCAGTGCTTCAGTGCTGGGGATGCCCCTGGCACCCAAGGACGTGGTTCAGACAAGGGGAAAGAGCTCAGATGTGCAGACACGGCTCTGGAATAGGATTCAGTGAAGCAAACTGATTTGGGTGGAGGAGAGCAAAAATAAAGCACTGCCTTTATCAGTGGGGCTGTGTCCAGAGGCCAGGAATTAAACCAGAAACACACACAAGTGCTGGGATGGGGAGTTATTTAATCAGCTGGAATTAGCTGTGGGGTTTGTCACTTCAGCTTTTTGTGTTTGGACTGATTACAATTAAAATGCAAAGTTCTGACTGTTTAAGTGTTCTGTGCTAATTGGCGGATCAGTGGGCTGTCTTTTCCCTTTCTCTTCCAATTTCTTTTATGGCTTTGTTTCCAGAGCAGAAGGTGTGGCAATCCCAGGGATTTGAAATGAGGGAAAGAGGTGGGAAACACCAAATAAAACCTGTGTGGGCAATTCCTCCAAAGCTGGAGAGGGAGAGAAGCAGGGATCTTTCCTGCATAGGGAACAAACCTTTGCAAAGGGATATGGTAATCCTGCTTTCCTCTCCCCTGCTTACTTTTGGTCCAACAGCTGTGGGAATTAATTGAATGAGATGGTTTGTCAAGAGTTTGCTTGGTTTTGCAGCTTTTTATGTGGTGAAAGAATAGGCACTCAGAGCAGCCCTTTTGTTCACCAGTGGGTGCTTTGCCAGGGAGAGGCCTGGTGTTTGGAGAGGGCTATGTTTGCTGAAGGACTATCACAGCAGCCTTCTCCACACCCCCAGCACAGCAAGTGCATGGCTTGCAGTCCTGAGGCAGACGTGGGCAGCAATTATCACACCCACGTAGCTGCCCCCATGCTTCTTGTGCCTGGAAAGGGAAAATCCCACTTGGATTTCTTGAGTGAACAGTGAAAGGTAACAATCTAAGGTCTCCAACGTACAAAACATCAGAATGGACATTTCTTCATGCACAAACAGTGTTTGGAGAAGAGTCTTGAAAATGGTGGTGGGGCCAGGCTGCAATTCCAGCCAGAGAATTCCTTCTCCTGGAGCCAGCTCTACTTTGTCAGCACTCAGCAGGGAGCAGCTCCATGGTGGGTTCAGGATTCAGGGGCAATGAGGCAACATCACCACAAAAAGAAAAGCATCGACTGCCACTATGAGCAAAAGTTGCTGTTCCCACCCCAAATTTACACCATCAGCTCTGCTTGAGAGAGAGCTGTGGTCAGCAGTGATGGGCAGCTGGGCAGAATCACTTCCATCTGCTGAAATCATCTTTTAAGCAGCTGAATGTTCCTTGTGCTTGTGCCTACCCCAGGCTGTTGACAAGGTGATGTGTTACCCCTTCCTTTTTGATGGAGAGCTCAGGCCCAGAGCAGAGCTGAAATCCCCCCAGGTGATGCCAGCAGGGAGCAGAGCTGGTGAAAACCTGGACAATCGTGTCAGAGGGGTTTGCAGAGCACAGGGAGGACCAGACCAGCATGGGGCTCGGGTGCAGAGAGTCACAGGAGGACAAAAGGATCTGGAAAGCCCTTCCTGAGGGAAGTGTGACAGCAATTCCCTGCAAACTCCATGGCAGGAGCTGGAGGAGGGCAGGCATTCCACAGCTCCTCACTGGGAAGCAGCTGCAGCACTTCAACCAAAACTCAGGCTGTCCATCCTGAAAGCCCCTTCCCAGGACAGACTGCCAGGGGGCTGCAGGGCTGGGGTGGGTGACAAGGGGGGTGTCCACCTCCATCTGGGGACCAGGGATGGCTCTGGAAGGGTTGAGAGGAGGTGACCCCTCCCCAGAGACGCAGAGGAGAGCGAGTGAAAGGTGAGCTGCCTCCACCATGGCCAGGGCCTGAAGGAGGCCTCTAATGAACCTTCTCATGCCCAGCCAAGCACGGCAGCAGAGCAGCCCCATCCCCGGGGAAGGGGAGGAGGGTCCCAGGGGCTCTGCCACACAGCACCCCGTGATGCAGCTCCTGCTCTCGCTCCAGTGGTCTCCAGAGATGGGCAGCTACGTGTGAAATGTGCTCAACTTCTGCGGTTCTTTTCGTGAATTCAGCAAGATTTACCGCCAGAAAGGGGGGAAGGAGAAAGGAAAATAGCTTCTGATCCTAGAGGGGAGTGCAGGGGTGTGGAGTTGAGAGGAACAGGAGAGAGGGGGCAATTGAGGAACCCTGTAGGTGTTGGAGCAGAGGTACTGGGAATGCACTGCCTGTTGCTGGGATGGTTTATCCTCCCCCCATTGCCCGTGGGCTTCTCCCACTTCCCTCAAAGGCAGAGCTTCCCTCACATGTGGGATATAGGAGCTCATCCCCCCAAATCCTGAGCTCAGAGGGAGCTGTAGCAGGAGGTGGCTCCGTGTGTGAGGCTCCCCTGGGAGAGCACAAGGACCATTTCCAGAACCAGGTCCACGTGTGTCTCTCCCCATTCCCCCTCCTTGGCGGGGCTGTCAGCACAGCCCGTGTGAGCTGGGGACAATAGTGGGTGTCCATGATGCCTTAGGATTTTAGCTTTTATATTTTTCATATATTTATAATCCTGCAATTCTTCAGTGTATGACTCTAAACTCCATATACAGGGCCAGCCACTGTCTTC
>VYXF01003810.1:209898-242192 GCA_013397295.1 Polioptila caerulea | reverse complement strand
CCATGGCGGGATGGCAGTGCCACGGGGGGATGGCAGTGCCATGGGGGAATGGCAGTGCCATGGGGGGATGGCAGTGCCATGAGGGGATGGCAGTGCCACAGAGGGATGGCAATGCCATAGGGGGATGGCAGTGCCATGAGGGGATGGCAGTGCCACGGCACAGGACAGCCCTGGCTGTCACTGCTCGTTGGCTCTGTTCCCCTGGATGGGCCACGAGTCCTCCCCAGCCGAGCATTAACCATGGGCAGGAAGTTTCCTCCTGCAGGAACAAATCCCAAACCCACAGAAGCCTTGATAAATAAATAAATAAGGTTCCATGCTCCGCTCCCAGATGCCGCTGCGGAAATCCAGAATAAGTTCAGTGGATGAATTCCAAATGGACCAGTGTCAGGGAGAGACGGATTTAGCCTGAATGGCGGAGCAGGGAAATGAGATGCCTTTTGCTCACTGCATTGAAGCATAAACATCATTTCCCTTGTGGAATTTTTGAGTGATCATCTGGCATGTAACAAAAGGGAGCCGTGGCTCCTCAGCATCATTCCTTGCTCTGGCTGCCCTTTGCTTGTTGTCCCAGCAGCAGCATCACCTGTGTGTCTGAGGGGCAGAGGAGAACTTCTCTGGGGCTGTTGGAGCCCAGTGTGTCCCAGGTGGGCTCTGTGACATCAGAGATGCCTGTCATGGAGCAGGGAACAGCAAGCTGAGAGCCCTACCCTGACTCACTCCCTTCTGCCCAAATTTGAACCCCATCTCTGGGGCTACTGGAGCAAAATCTCTTCTTTGCCATGAATTAGGGCAAAGCTCTCCTTGATCTTTGCATGAAGCACGTGAAAATTGTAAGAAAGATGAGGTACTGTAGTTTTTCTTCTTCAGCCTTTTTTATTCTTTGTAACGTACCCAATGTTGCTTCCAAGTTGATTTTCTTTTTTTTTTTGAGCTCAATTATATTTTCCCTTGTCCACCCCAAAATTTAGCAGAAGGTTGTATAAAAGAATAAACAAATAGCCCTAAATGAAAGCCTGCAAGCAACACAAAACAAAACAAAAGCAAAAAGGCAAAAGAATGCCTTTGTAACCAAATTGATGTCAGCATCTGTGGAAATGAAATATTTAGCCCAGGATTCAGTGCTTATCCTCCTGGTGTCAGCTCTAATCCGAGCTGCCACTTCAGAAAATGAGCAAACAAACAAAAAATAGCCCAACCTTTTCCCTTACCATGCTGGTTTCAAAGCTGTAAATCTGGAGCTCGGAATTCACCCCAGTGAGTTTCTGAGCACAGATTGTTCGGGGGAACTCGCTGTGTCCCACCACAGCTTCTGCAGCTCAGCCTTTCCTGCCTTCCCTCCCTGCCCCAGCTCCCTCTCATGTGCTCATCCTGGTCCCAAATGCCAGTGCTGACAGCACCCAAGAGGGACACCAGCAGCTCTGGGGGAACTGAGGTTTTTAAATGATTTTGTTATTTTCTCTTGCTGCTGCTCCAGCGCTCTCTGCTCTGCTGGGCACTTGTGCCTCTCCAAACCCACGCCAAACTCCAGGCCAGGTGTCCTTAACACAATAATCCACCTTGTAAAAACTCTTTAAACTGACCTTTAAACAAACCCTAAGGAGATTCTGTTTGGGGATTTGGGTTATTTCTGGAAGCAGGAACAACAAAAACTCAAATCATATTTTTAGCCTTGGACACCCCAGGAATCCAAACAAATCCAAAAATATTCCTGAAAAGCAAGACAGCAGGGGTCTGCTTTAACCATAAATGCCACAAAAATAGTAACCCCAGGAGAAGCAGATTTTTTTTTTTTCAATGCTGAAAGCAAATACTTTTTCAGCCAAAATAGAAGTTGATGTAACAGATTTGACCTTTCTTGCTGTCAGCTGTCAACCCAGCACCACCACCATATTCACCATGTCCTCAAGTGCCACCTCCACGTATTTTTTGCACGTTTCCAAGGGTGGTGACTCCACCACTGCCCTGGGCAGCCTGTTCCAGAGTTTTACAACCCTTTCAGCCAGAGAATTTTCCCTAATATCCAACCTAAACCTGCCCTGGCACAACTTTAGGCTGTTTTCTCTGGTCCTGTCATTTGCTACCTGGGAGAAGAGACTGACACCCCCTCACTGCCACCTCCCTTCAGGGAGTTCTAGAGAGCAATCATGTGCTTTTCTTCCAGCTCAGGGTCTTGCACTGATTATTTATGTTTCAGGCACTGATGGTTTGGTCTTTCCCTTGTCTCCAGAGTGTGCTGGGCTCTTTACCTGGAGTCTGGCCTGGAGTCTTCCCCTCGATCCAAACTGGCCAGTTGTCCCCCCATCAGCAGAGTCTAGGGCTCCCTGGAGGGCTGCCAGCTGTCCCCTTGTCCCTCTGTGTGATGTTGAAGCTGGGACCAGTGCTGGGGCTGCTTTTAATGAGCACAGCAATGTTCTCAGAGCAGAGCAGCCTGCATGTGTTTAAAGCAGCAAAATTAAGCTCCCCCCAGCCTCCATCCCCAGCCAAAAATGAAAAGTACAGCAAGGCTGGAGGGGAGATGGCCCAGCTGGGTGTCCTGCCTGCCTGCCTGCCTTTAGCAGAGCCATGAGCTGGCTGTCCCTCAAGGAGTTTCCTCCCCAGCCTGCCCAGTCCTGTCCCTCAGGGATGGGGAAGGAAGGGGCACTGGCAGCAGTCAGTCAGTCAATCTTGATCCATCTTTTTTCCATAAATTTATGTCCACTTGTAGCTCAAAACTCGCAGCATTAAAATGATCGACAGCAAAATGAAACACAAAATTTAGCAGGGCAAGGTTTCAGCAGCTCAAATGTTCTTCTTTGGTCTGTTACAGGACTTATTTTTCCAGTTGAAATTTTCTTCCTCTTTTGAGCTTATGAAAAAATGCATATGAAACATGGAAACCACACCTGAATTGGAAAAATATTTCCCTCTGTTTTTGAATGGCTCCTTTCTCAGGCTGCCAGTCTCTTTGGGCACGAGCAGTCTGCCAGCAGCTCCTTTCTGCATTCTCAGCCTTGTAAAATGCTGCTGCTGTTCCCACCAAGGCCTAATCTCACAGTGGGATGCCCCAAAGAGCTCCTTTCTGATAAGGCACTGTTGGTTGGAGGGCAGGAGGGCTCTGCAGAGGGGTCTGGGCAGGCTGGGTCCATGGGTCCAGTTGTATGAGGGTCAGCCAGGTCCTGTCCCTGGGTCACAACAACCCCTGCAGCTCCAGGCTGGGGCAGAGGGGCTGGAAAGTGCCTGGTGGGAAAGGCCCTGGGGGTGCTGGTCAGCAGCACTTGAATATGAGCCAGGTGTGCCCAGGTGGGCAAGAGGCCAATGGCACCTGGCTATGGCGTGGCCAGCAGGACCAGGACAGTGACCAAAGCCCTGACTGGGCACTGGTGAGGCCACTCCTCAAGTGCTGGGGTCAGTTTGGGGCAAGAAAGATACTGAGGGGCTGGAGCATCACTTCAGCCACCCAGCAGAGCACACAGGGAAAGCTCCTGGTGCACTTCCCCTAAGTCTGAAGGGAAAAAGATTCAGTCAGGACTTGTGTCTTGTGTCCTGTGTCCTGCTGATNAAAGATTCAGTCAGGACTTGTGTCCTGTGTCCAGCTGACCAAGGAGTGCAAAGCAGAGACACAGAGCAACCATTCCCTGTCCTGGGGCTGGCTGTGAAGCCCTGAGACTGCCAGTGCTGTCCCTCAGGAACAGGAGGAGACGCTTTAGATGCTGAAAGTTGGCACCAGAAGAGGCTTTGTGTAGGTGTCTGTCTTGGCTGTAACTGTGTTACATAAAAGTGATGCAGTTTTCTGTGCAGACAAAGCCTTTCCTGGCTAGAAAGGGTAGATGAGAGATGCAGGTTTGGGAGAGCACCAGGGACAGGAAGGGGAGGGTTGGGATCTCCGATTCAGCCCTCGTCACTCTGGGAATTTCAGTAACTGCAGAAAGCTCCTGAACCTTGTGGAGCAGTGACTTATAATTCCCCACAGCCACCATGACAATTGCCAGCTGTAGCTGCAGCACATGTGCTGTTCTGAGCCCTGGACATCCCTCTCTCCCTTGGATGTGTTTCTCTAAATCCCAACCTCAGCTGCTCCTTCCCATCCTTGAGGAAAGCAAACCATTTCCTCAGCCCCTGCTTTCCTTTCAGAGCAGAAGGTGAAGCCCACCTTAGACTGAGCACTGGTCCAACTGGGCGCCAGAAAGGCAGTCCTGGATCCCTGAATTTCTGCCTCCTGTAGAGAGCTGATAACCAGGATTGTGGAAGATTTTGGGCCAGATGGAAGAGCTGAATGGGTCATCATGGAGAGCAAAGCACCTCCACGAAGCTGCACCAGTTACCTGAAGTGCAGCTTATTCACATGAACAATGCCAGCTCTCATTTTGGGTTAAGAAGTGTTTATTTTGGAGTTATGAGAGTTCATGATGATGTTTTTCTCAGACTAAATCAACAAAGGGAATTACGGCCTCCTCGTGGTACTTGCCTGTGTCTGATGAAATGCACTTCGAATCCTGGGTTTAAATCACTTGTTGATTTTTTGGGGAGGGCATTGGCTTAATTATATTAGTTTAGAAAGCAACGACTTCAGCATGTTGGATGCTCCTGTGAAAAAGGTATTTTTTGTCTAGTTATTTCACTAGAATTATGCTGGTACAAACACTCCACTGAGAATACAGGAAAAAAGAACAGGAAACAACCAAGAGAAGTAATCTAGACCATATCAAGCAATTATCTACTCAAAGTCCTCCAGAATTTATCAATCTATTTTTATTATTTGTATTTGTATTATTTATGTTGTTTATCTGAAGGCATTTGTCATGCTGGGCAAGGGTGGTGAGGCCCTGGCACAGGGTGCCCAGAGAAGCTGTGGATGCCCAATCCTTGGGAGTGTCCAAGGCCAGGTTGGACGGGGCTTGGAGCATCCTGGGATAGTGGAAGGTGTCCCTGTCCATGGCAGGGGGTGGAACAAGATGGTCCTTTCCAACCCTAAACTTTCTGTGCTTGTCTGGTTCTCTGAAGTCCACCCAAAACAGCACAGGGGTGTCCAAGCTGCAGTGTGATCCTCACCTGGTCTCCCCAGCTGGGGTGCAACCTCTAGAGAACACCATGAGCAAGGTCCAGGGGCCTTTTTGGGTCCTGGTTTCAGCACTGACCAAACCTCAGAACCTCAGACATCCGTGAACGTATTAAGCATGTGAAGACAGCAAGTTAATTCAGTTGTATTACAGCTGAGGTAGATTTAGATCTCTACAAAGTCTGGCACTAGTTCCTATTTTTCACCCAAAGTGTTCTCTTCAATCTTAAAAATGACTTTGATATGTGCTGAGTACCAGAGAGGCTGTGATCAATTTGTTAGAATGGGTTTATTAAAGAGGAGAGTCCTCAGAAGAAGAAATTGGGAACATGGCACCTGTAATTATCTCTGTCAATTGAGATGGATTCTGAAAACCTGAGCTTCCCCTCTCCAGCTTTGCTGCAGCTCTGATCTCTCACACACACACTGCAGCTCTGAGCTGTGCTGCTTGATCTGCTTTCCTCCCCTGAGCACTGGGACATTCCTTCCTCTCCCCTCCCCACCGTGCCATATGTAAGAGAAACAAATATGTCAAATGGATGAAAATTTTCCTTTTTCAAGTTGACCCAACCTATGTGCAAGTTTGTGTCTAATTTCACAAACAGCTTCAGCCATGTATGCAGGATTTGTTTTGACATCAAGTTGAAATGTTTTGAAATGACCTTTTTCAAACTCTCAACATTGAAGCAAATTTTGTTTTGCCTAACATTAAAAACCAGAGCAGATGATAAAGGACATTTTTCTCTTCCTGTTGAAGGAACCACTTAGGCCTGACTTAGTTTTGCCAAAGTGATTGACCCAAATTCCCTTTGCTTACCTTGAGTTCAGCCACTCACATGAGAAATAGTCTGTTCAGCCAGCTGTAATTCACACATCTCAGCTGGTTTCTTGCCTTCTGCTCTGGCTTTCCTCCTGCAAGGTGTGTTGCCTCCTTTCCCCACCCAGTTTGGTGCCTGCTCCCACAAAATCCCCCCTTGTTTTGTGATACAGCCCCTTCTGTTAAGGCTGTTCCTCTGTGGAGTGCAATTTAATTGTTTGGCATCATTCCCTTATTATCCAGCACCACAAATGTGTGTACACATCATAGGAATGAATAATGGATGCTAATAATGCACAATTAATTCACGGTCTGTGTTACAAAGTCAGCATCAGGAGCGGGATCAGCACAGGGGAGTTCCCCATCCCGCTCTGGGGCTCCTGAGGAGGGGTTTGATGAGACCTGAGCACAGTGTGAACCAAGGTGCCTCCCACATCACCCAGGGAGGCTCTGGGGGAGGAGGAGACGCTGTCCCTGTGCTCCCAGAGCAGAGGGAAGGGCTGAGGACAGCAGAGCCAGGAGCTGAGTTACCCCCACATGGCGCTATGTGGAACTGGGCAGGGGATCAGGTGCTCCTCTTCCTCCTCCTCATCCTCCCCGACCCAGGACAGGACATCAGATCAACACCAGCATTTCTCCAAACTCCTGTTGCTGCCAGGGAAGGTCCTGGGCAGAGCCTTATCCCTCCTGCTTAATGACATTTGTGCCCCGTGTCCCCGTCAGTCAGGCTGGCACTCACACATGACAGCTTTGATCCTCCCAGCCGTGCTGTGGGGAGCCTGGCAGGCCACGGCTGCCTGCTGGCCACCATTAAAGCCACTTGTAACTGTGGCTGATGGCTGAGGCTCTTTGCACCGAGTCCAAGAGGCAAGATCAGCCTTGGACATGAGCAGGAGTGGGCTCCCACAGCCCCCAGTACCTGTGCTGCCATCCAGGGAGCACTCACGCCTCCTCCACCTCCTCTGTTTTCCACTGAGCAGTAGCAAAGCCACAGATGGACTCTGGCTGGGGCCAGCCAGAAGGATGTGATAAGAAAGGAGTATCTAGAATAAAGCTCCTTCATCTCCCTGAGTGCCACTGGCTGTACCCAGCTAACAATTCCTGCCCATGGGAATGGGGGGAATATCCCTCTGTAGTTCACAGGCCCTGCTGGTGTGGTGAGGATGGACCCCACGTGTGTCCAGCAGAGTCCTCCTGTGCTCCCTGACAAGCAGGCAGAGCCCTGCTCTGTCCCACGTGGGCTCTAGGTATGGCTGAGACCCTGATTCCGTGCTCAGCCCTTGCATCCTTGGCACATCTGTGAGAATGAGAGATGCAATATAACAGATTCTGAGTCATGGCCTGTAAAGGAGCTTGGTCAGGCTCTGACCTCAGCCACAGGCACAGGAGAGCCCAGCACCACCAGCTTCTGAAGGCAGCAGTCAGAGTCTATGCCCCACATCTTGGAAAACCCTGCTCCCACCCCGTTTCCACTGCTGCAGCTAGACTTGGAAGGATCAGGGACTAATAACAGTTTGAAATATCCTCACAACAGCACCAGCAGTGCAAGTGCTGAGCAACCAGACAGAGCTGAGTTGTTCAGCAGCTTCTCTGCTCTTGACTTTCCCCTGACCCTGCTTTCCACATGTCCTCGTTTCCAGTTTGGCTGATGCCAAAGCTTACAAGCCACTGCAATGCTGCTGCTCTCCATTGCTGCTCCTTCTGCTCCTCCTTCACGTTTGGCCCCACACTCCTCCCCTTGTCAGCACTTACAGAGGAGCAGCTGCTGTCAGCCAAACCCTCACTTAAGGGGAAAAAAGTTTAAATTACTCCGAAGGGACTCTTCTGAAGATGGGCTGAAAGAAAGGGAGTTTCTTAAACCAAGTCTTCAATCCAGGGAGCCCTTGCATGATGTGAAGGGAGAAAGCACAAGAAATTCCCTGTAAGAGGGACCTGACCCCGAGTTAAGCTGAGGATCCCACACATTTCCTGGGCCAACCTGCAAGCCCCAGAGGTGCTCCCAGCCTCCCAGGGCTGGCAGTGCCACCAGCACAGCATGTCCCACACTTCCCCGAGGCAGGACTCACAGCACAGCCCCACCATGGCAAACTGCTCCCTGCCCAACCTTGGCACGTGCTGCCTGCACAGCTCCTGCCTCAGCGGGACAGGGCACAGCACCAGCACAGGATAGGGCAGTTTTCCATTCTAAGCCATTCAAGGCATTTTAGCTGCATCAAACACATGAAGAGTTCCTGGTTCTGCACCACATAAAAACATGGTAAAATTGCAGAAACGTGTTTGACAAATCCATCAAGTGACATCAGCAGAGAGCCTGGTGTTTCTGGATCTCTCCGTGCGTGCTGTGCAAAGCAGTAGGAGTTTGCCAGAGGCTTTCACCAGAGCTGAGCTGCACCTTGGAAATGCAGCTCTCCACAAGACCATCATCTGCTCACAGCCAAGCACAGGAGCTCTGGGCTCTCCATCTTCCTGAAGGGCTGTGCAAGGGTCAGTAGGAACTGTAGTTCATTGTATTCCCCTCCTGCAGACGTGACTTACTTATTTAATTTCCAGATTTGCCCGCTCTTGCCCAGCAAGAGCCTTTGCTGTTTATCCAGTGGCAGTCTGAGCATGGGGGCAGGTTTTTCTCCTTTCACCCTGCCTTTCCCATCTTGTGTACCCAGGAAATCTAGCAGGAGAGGAAAGCCAAGGAAAGGAAAACCAAGCTGGGAACAGAGAGTGACCACAGTGGCAGCACTACCCTGACCAGCCAGGGTGCAGCCTCACCACATCGAAAAAGGTGAGCCTGTGTCACCATCAGGAAAAGGAAGAAGTTGCCAGTTAAGTCAGGAATAGTTGAGGACAAAGCTAGAAACCATGTCAGAGCTCTTAAACTGATGGTTGACATGAAGGGGTCCCTGATGAGGCTGATCCAGGCAATTAAAGCCTATTAACGAACACAGAGGCATGAAAAAAGCCCTTTCATTTCCCTTTCTGGTGTTGTACATGTCATTTTCCCGCTATCAGACGATCGTCACACACATTAGTTGTCCTCCCAAGAGAGATAAATGCTACAAAAAAAGACACAGTACCAAGGGAAAAGCAAGGATGCTGACAGTGCTCCAGGTGGGAAAACCACGCAGGTATTTGGGTGAAGTGAGTCCCACCCCCACCAAAAAAACACTCCAGGAACCACTCAGTAAGGGGAAGGCTTGGAGAAAATCCGGGAATGAGGAGAATTGAAGTGTCAGGGTCAGCCCTGAGCCAGAACATGATCCTTGTGCCAAGGAGAAAGGGGCCAAAACCACCAGTGGTCACCTGGCTGCCACCAGGCCATCGTCCTCCCCTGCAGAGGGGTTAGGGCAGCTGCAGCCCTGCAGTTTCTGCAGCACTTTCCTTGCTCTGTCAGGGAAATGAAACAGTGTACAAAGGCTGGCATCCAAGGACAGACAGCTCTGCAAAGGTCTGCCTGGGGACTGGGAGGATTCCTTCAGTCAGCTGGGCTGGTGCAGCACAGGCAGCCTGGCCTGATACAGGAACCGCAGAGTTTATCTTTCAGCTTCCAGGATAAAGTCAGGAGCTGTTCCAAGCAAATATTTAGGAAAAGACCAGCCTGGTTTATGGAGATGAGTGAGAGGGTATGAAGGCCTGACTGGGCATAAAATTAAGCCTCAGTATTTGCTGCTTCTCCTCCCTGCAAGGTGTGGAAATCTCTGCTTGGACAAAGCTGGTTGTGCCACCTGTCCTGAACTGGCCTGACTGGAAATTCTCCACTGGAGTCTTCCCTGGAGTCGTTGTAATCCAGAGTGTGTGGGAATTATGCTGCCCACTTAGAGAAACCTGTGACCATCTGGCCACGGAGGATAGCAGGGCAAATTTTTATGGGAAGTGTATGCAGGAAGAGGGTCAGTATCAGAACATCTTGATGCCCTTGACAAGAAAACACATGATTTTTCTTGAAGAAGGGAATTGCATGTGGTTCCCTTGCTTGAATCACTTGGGTATCACATAGGATTATAATGTACCCAGATTAATCCACTGCATCTCCCAATCCATCTGTTAATGCTGAAGAATTCCCAGAACGTGAACATGTCTTCAAGTGTTTATTTAAAGTATTTGGCCTTGCTAAAGGCCATATGATTGCTCTGGAAATGAAGAGTGTTGCCCTTGGTGCAGCTGTGCTGCTGTTTGTGGAGGGCTGTGCGATTTTCTAAGCTGCAGAATCGCAGACTGGGTGAGGGAAATGGAGGGCGGATTGCTCCTTAAGGATAGGATGGCAGAGAGCTTGGACATCTCACACATTAGGAACTGTTGTTGCCAGGACTATGCCCCAGACCCCACATGATTTTAATCCTGGGAGCAGGCAGCAGGAGGAGCTTTGGTTTATGTTTCCTGCAGATCACAGAATAATCGTGGAGTTGTTAAGGTTGGAAAAGGTCTTTAAGATCATCAAGTCCAGCTCCACCACCGTGCTCACCACTAAACCATGGCCCCAGGTGCCACATCCACATGTCCTCTGAACACTTCCAGGGATGGTGACTCCACCACTTCACTGATGTTTGATAATCCTTTCCACAAAGAATTTTTTCCTAATATTCAATCCAATCCTTCCCTGACATAACTTGAGGCCATTTTCTCTGTCCCAGCACACTTTGTAGAGGAGCATCAAGCCCTGTAGTGCTGCTATATGAACAATACTTTCTTAACAGGTGATAACTTCTCCCTGACTTCCTGAAATCTTAAATTTGGAGGGGGAAAAGAGGTGGTATTTGATTGCTTACCCTCCATTCCTACGGAGTGCCTTATGTCAGGAGAATTGGTGTTCACACAACAGAGCTGCTCATCACCAGCCCAGCTCAGCCAGCCCTGCCTGCCACAGATGTTTGGAGTGAGAGCTGAAAAGGGCAAAGCCCAGCAGGAAAGGGCTGGTTTGGGAGGAGGAGTTTAGGCCAGTGGTGGAGTTGGGGGAGAAGTTTTTGTTGTATGCTTTGAGGGGTGCTGTGTGGTATTACTGGTTAGGGACTGGGTGAAGCAGGAGAATTTGGTGTGAAGGGTCAGGAGATGTGGATCTGCTGCTGAAGATTTGCCTGAGATTTTGGTGAGGAAGAGGAGGAGGAAGAAAAATCAGGTAAGAAAAGCCAAAACAACGAGGGACTTCTGAAGCAGGAAAGTTGGCTTTGGCTGTATCTTAGGTCTGGAGTTCCAAGGCTGGGATGGTTTAATTTTCCCCTCTGCCATTCAGGATGTGTTGCTGAGGGGACACTGAGGGGACACAGGGTAGTACAGTACTGCTGCTGCTGCAGTTTGATTTGTCTGATGATCTGTTGACAGTTAATGATTGGTACAATTATATTTAAAAAAAGAAGTTATTTACCAATTTTCTTTCCTGTGGAGCTGAAAATAATAGCAAAATCAATCTAAACTACCTAACACTAAGAAAACAAATAGATTATCCAGATGATCAAATTAGGCTGCTCACAGAACTCATGGTGGTTCTGCTCAGTTGAAGCTGTGGGACTCCAAAATAATTATTGCCAGCAGCCAAACCTGTGATGGGTTGGGTTTTTGTGGGGGGACAATTGGATTTCCAGTGGGGGCTGTGAGAAGGGAAGTACAAACGCCCCACAGAATGGAAAACATGAAGGTAACTGCTGGTATCCCATAGGTTTAATAACATTTGGTATTGGCTTTTTTTTTTTTTTCCCCTATTCAAAAGAAGCACATAGATAATAGCAGTGGTGAGAATCTGCATTTCACCTTGGGAAGGAGCAAAGCAAATTCAGTTTGTGAGTAAGGTTGTCTGGCAGCAATGTGGAGAGTCTCTTTTCTCTGGCTATGTGGGGCAATGGGGAACATGCAGAAACCTAGAAAAAAAACCTAGAAAAAAAGTATGCTTCCTTTAGGAAGGGAAACAAAGGAAAGGTGAGAAAAAGAATCAGAGTTGTTGTGGTGGTGAGGTTGTTTTTGATGTTTTTTTGGCTGGCTTTGTCCCTGGTTGTAGCCATGAAACACTCAGGGTGCTGATAGGATTTTCCTAAATATTTCTGCCTTTAATGAGGCATTTCTGGTTTATTGTGTTAAAGACCCAGCTGAGATGCAACAGGAGATTGCATGTAGTGTGGTGGGCAGTGGATTAGCAGGAGAGAGGATCCTAATCCAGGAAAAAAATGTTCTCTTTTCTTTGCAGAGTGACATATCTGGCATAGCTGCAGATTGCACTGTCACCTCTCAAGGAAGGCTTCTGGAAAGGAAGAAGCAAAGGTAAAGAGAAGGGAGGAGAGGGGCAGCATAAATGTTCTCAGCAAAGGGATGCAGACAGAGCAAGAACCAAGGGTGCAGTCCCAAGGGGACCATTTGTGCCTGGGCTGAGCCTGGGCAGAGGAGTTTTGTTGGTGTCAACAGACAAAACCCAGCAGCACGGGCTGTACCTTCCTGCCCAAAACACAGCAGCAATCAGCATTTTGACTTCAATTTGCTCAGGGCTTTTTTGGAGGGTTTTTTTTGTTTGTTTGTTTTTTATTTTTTGCTTTATCTTTACAAATGCTTGCATGACTTTTGGTGAGGTTGTTCCTCCCCTGTGCAGGCTCAGAGCCAGGTCCCCATTCCCAGGAAATGCTGGGTGCCCCTCTCTGCTGTACAGCAGCAGCTTCAAACTGGGAGCAGCTTTGCCAGATGTGCAGGCACATCCTCCTGGCTGGATGGGCTGTCCAGATGTTGGCTGCCTCTGCACTGCTTGTGATGCAGCTGGTTGAAATCCCACCTCACACTGGGGAATGCTCATTTTTTGTTAGAAGCTTGAGGCCTCCTGTGAGCCTTAACCCAACCATGGGGTTCCTTCAAGTTGGCAGAACAGCTGGTTTTTAAGGTGGCAAAAAAGCTGGTCCCATTGCACATCTGGGATCACTGGAGGACACTGACACCACAGGTGGTTATGGTAAGAGTAGGAGGTTGATGTTGTCTTCAAGGAAAAAATCCAGGGAAAGCTGCACAAGCTGAAATATGGAGGCTTTATTTGCTCACCAACAATTACTCCTAAGCTTACAAAACTAAGACACATCTCTCCTTTCACTGTAGCTCTGTCTAAATCTAATGTGGTCCCACCTATGCCTATTTTTTGCATTTTATTACCCATGTCCTTTTTTAAAAGGAAAGAAATCTCTAAATTAAGTAAGATGAGTGATTTCTTTGTCTAAAGACACAGCTTGAGGAATTGATGAAAATTTGCTGATTAACCTCAGCTGAGGAAAGAAAAGAAAAAGTTGAAAGGGTTCCCTTGGAAAACAGCAGATGTGAACACCTGGACACTTCAGTGTGAAGTGGCTTTTTAAAATTTTTTTTAATCGGCTTTCTTTGTTAAATGGTTAAGAAACTCAGAGAAAAACTGAGTTATGAGGTAGGAATACTACCCTGAGAGAGTGCTGATATTGCAAATTAGACGTCCTGATAAAGGGAAGCTGCCCAGCTTTCTCCCTTTGTGATGAATGCAGGTGTCTCCTGCTTTTGATTTTTATAGATTTCACAATGGAGAGAAAACTGCTTTAGGAAATCATGTGCTTTGTGACAACGAGGCTCCTGTAGTTTGAGGCTGGGTTTGCTGTTATTCTGCGTAATTAAGTGGAGCAAGAGGGGCTTCTGCAAGTGGTGATGCTTCCTGAAATGTGGAGTGCACTTAAAACAGGATTAGCCAACAAGCTGATTTAGGGGATGGAGTTAGACAATGCAATCCTCCTAAATCTGGCTTTGCATATGGAAAAGGAGCTTGAGGAAGAAGGGGCTGAGGGCAGACCTGCTGCCTGGCTGGCAACAGATCCCTCCCCTGCTGTCCCAGCCTCACCTGGAGGGAGAGCGTGGGGAGGCATCTGTGATCCTGTGATAACAGGAAAAAGTGTGTTTACCCATAACTCAGATTATAATTCCAGAAGGCTAGAAGGAAGCAGCTCTTGGAAATTAAAATGAGATTTAAAGGAGTAATTAAGGGTTCTGCCAGTGAACAATGCCAATGAACTGGCTGAGAATAAATCAGATTTCACCTGGAGGAAGAGACCTGGAAATAAATTATTGCCTGTCCCTTAGCCAAACTTCCTTGCCATGGGGTGTCATTGAATGGAGCATGAGGTCACCCTGGTTGGAGCTGAGGAGGGCTCAGCTGGGCAGTGAAACCTTCTGGGCAGAGGCTTGGGAGCCTCTAAGGTGGCTTTAGTTCCAGACCATGGAAATCTCAGCTCCAAGTAGACCAGCCCTCATTGGTACAATTTTGCCTCTTGAAAATGCACACAAAATCTTTTATTAAAAACCCTGCAGATGAGTTAACAGCTGGGAGAAGATGGAATATGATTAATGTCTCGTGAATTAGCCCTGGAGGTACTTTATGGAAATAAGATTTACAACACTATTACACGCAGTCCTGAATGTGCTTTACATTTTTAAATGAGGGGAATGAATGTTTCTCTCTGCTCTGCTCCCTTCTCCCTTGGGCCCTTGCAGAGGTACAGGAAGATGATCCCAGCTGATCTGGGATGGAAGGGTTTGGTGCTTGGGGAGGTATTGAACTGTGCAGTTAATTGAATGATCTTACTGGCCCCAGCACTTTATCAAGCAAGGAACCAAAATGTGTCCTGACACGTAGGATGCAATTACAAGTCTTTAACGGAGAAATTAGGGATGCCAGGGTAGAAAGAAGGGATCTATCAGGCTGTTTTGTCCATCCTCTCTGCCAAAGCAGCATTGCTCCTGACAGCACATGCTTGGGTGCTTCTGGAATAATTTAGCTCCTGACACCTTCGGGGTGCTGTACTGCTTTGAGCAGTCCTGTTTATTCCAGTGTTTGAAAAGTTCTACTTAAGATTCTCCTTCCAGACCACACAGGCCTTGCTAGAGGGAGATGGCAATCCCCGTGGAAGTGGCAGGAGTGGAGGCCCTGCCTGGGCATGTGAGGGGATGCTCTGTGGAGAGGGAAGGTGACTGTCCCCTCTGCAGCTGGCACTAGGTTACCCTGGCTTTGCCTCACTGCAAGAAATGCTACTAATGACCCTGTTTGGCCACAGAAAAACTTTCCCATTCTTTATGTCTGTCACAGAGATCTTTTCCAACCATAACTATTCCATTATCTACTCAGCACCACCCAATATTCACCCCTAAACCACGTCCTCAAGTGCCAAATCCACACCTTTTTTGAACGCTCTCAGGGATGGTAACTCCACTGCTTCCCTGGGCAGCCTGTTCCAGTGTTTCCATGGAGGAGTTTTCCCTGATACCTCATCTACAAATCACCTTGCATGTGAGGAGAAGCAGAGCTCCTGGAGCTGTGTGACCCCCTGGTACAATACAGAGCAAGGATCCCTCTCCTAGAGCGAGCAGGGGAGGTTGGGGATGGGCACCTGAGGGTCTCAGCCTGGTGTTCTGCTGAAGGAAGGCCAGAAGAAATGGAAAGGAAGGAAAACAAAAACAATGAAATCCACACTCCCCTCACCAGAAGCGACCACATGAGATGAGGCTGAACTAATTTGGGTAACACAGGGTAATTAACCTGGAGGAAAGATGATCTTTGGGGGGAGGTGACAAAGCAGGTGCATGCACTTGGTTGTCTCTACCAAAACGCTGGTTTAAGTGGGGACTAGGTGATGAAAAAAGAGCTCTGAACAGTCTTTGAGCTCATGCTGATTTTTATTTACCCCAAATCCAGGAGCACCTACTGTTTTTAAAAGCTCTGTTTAGGAGGAGACTGTTTTCCTAGAACACCCTTGCAATCCATAGGCATCCCTAAGCATAGCAGTGAGCCTTTCTGCTGAAACCCAGGCTATCCCAGGTGATCCTGGGCCCCAAAATGATGCCAATCAGACCTGCCTCCATGTCTGATATGATATCTGCTCCACACAAGCTGAAAGGCTACAATTATTCTCCGATTTACTGGATATTTTTCAGAAGATTGGAGCAATCTGAGATAAATTTGGACCAGAAAGTGAAGATGGTTTATCTCCCCTTTACCCTAAATGCAGTAGGGCAGTGGGATATCTGATCCACAGGCAAGGGACTGTATGTAAGGGACTAATGGGACACAAAGCTTTTCTGTGACATGTCCAGGAAAAAACTTGTTTTTCTCTCTGAACTGAGCTCGGAGAACCCCAGCTCTGTTGGGAGCAGAGTGTAGAGCATGGATAACTCCTGGGAAGGTGGATGCCTGCAAGAATGCAGAGCTGAGATGCCTAAAGCTCCAGTGTGGCTCATAGCCAGGGCCCTGAGGGACTGAACCTCGGGCTGGCTCTGTCCTGTGCCCAAGCAACCTACAGGTGCCATTGTGAAATGTGCTTTTCTGGCACAGCTGGGGAGCCCAGTTGCTGCTGGGTGCTGTGGTCACAGCATGTCATTCTGCTGGGCTTTCATGGCACCAGTGCCTTTGCTACCTTAGGATTTTAGCTTTTATATTCTTTATCTATGTGCAATCCTGCAATTCTTCAGTGTATGACTCTAAACTCCATATACAGTGCCAGCCACTGTCTTCACATTTTGGTCAGACACAACAATTCCTCTCTAGATTTGGGAATCAAGGACCCCTCAGTGTCTCAGGCCCTGAGAAATGTAAACTAAAGTGAGTTGGAGGGAGCCAACTTGGCATAAATTACTTCATTACCTGAAGTTGTAATTGGAAGATTATCCCTTAATATGCAAATACACCAAACTTACAAAAGTGTGAAAACTCGTGACCAGTTGTCTATTTTTTGGGTGTAACCCCTGGGGGGCTCCTTCTGCTAAAAATGTACCTGAAGGCCCTTCAATAAGTTCAGTTGCTTTTTATTCCCTTCATTTTGTCTGGCTTCTGTTTTAGGTAGCCCAAAAAGGCATCACCTTTCTTCTGGGCTCGCAGGCTGTGGTGTGGAGCTGGGAAGCTCCTGCAGCTACGCTTGGCAGCGATGCTAAAGCCAAGCCTCTCTTGACCCTTATTTTGGTTTTTATTCCCATCTAGTGGCAGGCCTTGGCAACTGAACGTTTAAATCAAAGTAAACGCTGCCCCAAAGGCTGAATGAAGTCATCTCACAGCCCCTTGCTCTCCCTTTAATGTTTTGCCTCCACCAGTTTTGTCTTTCAGTAGGGATTATATTTCAAATTAAATGGTGCCTTCCCACAAATGCAGCCCTGAATCTCCATGTGAAAATATTCTTGTTTTACAGCCCGTGTCTCCCTCAGTGTTTCACTTTCCTGCAAAGTGTAGCTTTAAGGCAGCAAAGTCCTGGCAGTGACAGCAGCGGCACAGGGCACAGGAATGTTCCTTCTGTGTCCCTGCTGAAGGCTCTGCGCTGGTTTGGGTGAAAAGCACCGAATCTGCAATTAGGAAAGCCAGTAATGAAGTGTAACAGACAACTAACTCTACTGAACTCTGGTTTCAACTTGAGTGCCAGTCGGGGTAGTAATCCAAGCATCTCTAGGCTTGAAGTCTTCTCTGTTTTCCTAAGACTAGCTAAACCCCAAAAGAAACCCTTTTGGATTCAAATAGTGCTGTCCTCAAATACCAGATGCCTTTGGACAGATCACCTGCAGGCTTGCTATGCTGTCACTAACATGAAGTTCATAAATCTTTAATCTGAAATTGAAATCTTCCAAGAATCCCTATCTGAAACAACATGAAAGTCACCAGGCAGAGACCTGAACTTCTACCACAGAGATAAAAAATCCTAGAGTTGTACTTTTCTAAACTCTGCATGATCTTCTGTGTGTCACTGCAGTTCTCTTGGAGAAATTATTCGAGGCAGACGGGCTGTGTTCCTGCTGCTTGTCCCACAGTAATGGAAAAGAGTGCTTATGACTGTATTCTCAAAAATAATCATAAACACATTCTTTCATGGTTTAGGATCAAAGACTGGGGATCTTTTTCTCATGGTTGTAGATACAATTTGGGGCTGTCCTGGTTTTCGTGCAGAGGACATTCTGGGGCTGAACACTCATCTCCTGTGGCTAACTCAGCTGTCCACCAAAAGGTGCTGATTGGTGAAATGCAGTTTGATTTATCTGTTAGAGGGTTTTGTTGATGGTTAATACCTCTATAACAGGTAGATGCAAGTAACTGAGGTGGCTGGTCCATGACTGGGCACTTACAAAAGGCTCACAGGTAAAGGAGACAGTGATGCCTTGGCAATCTCAGTGAGTAAAAAATGGGAAGAAACAAACAAACAAACAAAACCAAGGAGGAGAGAATATGATCAGATAGTGAAAGATGCAGTCTTGCTGTTAAAGTTGCAGTGGCAGAATAGTAAATCTGTCCTTAACCAGAGATACAAAAAGGAGAAGATTCCAGCTCAAACAGAAAAAAAAAACCAAAAAAACTGGCTATTATCTCAGCTGTTGACAAAATGATTTTAAAAGAAAATAAAAATCCTGTCTTAGCTAGCAGCCCCTTCTGCCTGTGACCTTTGCTGTTCCTTGTCTGCAGCACGGCTCTGTTGCTCCATGCTGAAGGGATGTGTGTGCCACGTGCAGGAGTTTTCCCATGGGCTGCATCAAGGTTTGCTCCTTGGCTCCATTTTTTTTTCTGTGTTTCTGTCATGCTCCACTTGGCTCAGGGTTGCCAGGGTGTAATGAATGATCTGGGATTACATAACTCGGATTTCAGGGAAAGGAAGGAGATGAATGAAGTGTGTCTGAGGCTGGAGTGGAGCACGGGGCACATCTGGCACATCTGTTCAAGGAGAGGAATTCAGTAAAGGAAATGGAGGAAGCCTTCTGTCCTGCATCATTTGAAATTTGTAAGGCAGACTGTGCTCCCTAAAGAAGCAGTCCCTGCTTAGAATTCCCAAAATTCACTACTTAATGTTTGCTTTCTCAGTATTTAAGCACAGCTGCCCTCTGTGAACTGGGGAAATAAGAGGAAGTGAATGGAGATATGAAAAATAGGGTGCTTGGCTGTTGGTTTGGAGGGGAGAAGTGTGTTGTTTCACTCCTCCCCTAAAGTTTTGGTCTTTCTCTTCCCCAGGATCTGACACTGCAAAGCCAAGTTTTATCAATTACCAGAGCAATGAGTGATCCCTAGGTGTGCTCATGAACTCCTGAAGGAGTGGATGCACGTGAGTTGTGTCATTGCACATTCCTGCTTTGTGGTAAACAACCAGGAACCAAGAACAGCAAATGTTTCTGGTTTAAATGTCCATCTCTAGTGGGTTTTTAGCCACCTTTGTGTTGCTGTTTGGACTCGGGTGTTTCTGAGTCTCTGGCTGTGGCAGAGATGCTCAATGCTTTCACTGAAGAGCTGTTAGAGCTGAGGTGGGCTTTGGCTGGGGATGAATCATGACCATTGCTCTGCCAATTGGAACAACTTCAGGTGGTCCCAGAGGGGTTTAGGAGTGAGGGAAGAGAAGTCTGCATTCTGCTGTGTCCCCAGCAGTTTTCAGCTTGGGCTTGGGGTCCCAGCTGCTGGGGAGCTGCAGGCACCCACACGTGGGCAGGCTCTGGTTCCTTGTTTCACTTCTGATGTGTCTTTAGATGTCTCCACATAAAATATTCACCCAAAGCTGCATTCAGAGTCCACTTGTAGAAGATAATGCCTTCAGTCACTGAGGGAGAGATGAATTGAGCTCTGGAATTTGAGCACAAGTCCCTCTGTCTGTCCCTCCCCTTCTCAACCTTTGACTTTTTTAGGTCAAACAAAGCCTTTTATCTGCTTGGTGCCTTAAGTCTTTCGTGATGATAGATACAAAATATGTTGGAAAAGCTTTCCTGCATTACAATAAATCATTGCACATTTTCATCCCATTTTCATGCCTCTCATCCTGCCATAAGGTTAAGGCAATAAATAGCCTGTGGGAGATTTTGGCTGTCTCCTAATGATCTTTAACTCCTTGAAATGATTTTGTGAACCTTAGCCTACATTAACGGCTTGCCTCTATTTATGGCTCAGCAACCACAAGCAAGCTGATAGATGAGGCAAAAGCTAAAAAGGGAAGATTTCTGACATCACAACAGATTTAAAATAAGTCCTGTGCAGCTATTCTGGGAACTCAGCTGCCAGGTTGGCACTACACGGGGTGTCACTGTGGCTCAAAAAGCAGCCGTAACAGTGGAGGATTCAGACAAACAGGTTGCAGTTCTGTCTCTGCTTTTCCTGCAATGAAACACACCTGAACATTGGAAAGAAGCAAAGTCCAGCCAAATGTCTGTGATGAGCGAGGTCATTCGTGGCAGGCTTTGCCATCTTTTGCTGGCACACACACCACAGCTTAAGGCAACTTCTCCATCATGGAATTACTGAGGGTGGAAGAGACTTCTGAGATCAACAAGTCCAGCCATCAAGCCAGCACTGCCACCATATCCTCAAGTGCCACCTCCTCATGGGTTTTGAATATTTCCAGGGTTGGTGACTTCAACATTTCTCTGAGCAGCCTGTGCCAGTGCTTTACAACCCTCTCCATGAAGAAATTTTTCCTAATCTCTACATTTGATCCACATCCTGGCCTCGCAGGGCAGTGCTGGTTGATGGTGGAGATGCACAAAGAATCATGGCAAAACTGTGGCCACCTCTTTTTTGGTTCCTTTGGCAGCAGGACTGGACAAATGGGTCCATTGGAGGCTGTCCTGTGTCTCTGGGCTGGTTCTGGAGAAATAGGTTTGGCGCAGAGGGTCTCACCTCATGCACACGTGAGTGGAAAATGCCACTCTGGCACCACCAGTGACCAGTGGCAGCCAGCAGGGACAGACCATGATGTGGTGAGCAAAGAAAAAAATGCAGAACTGGCTTTTAAAAATGAAAAATGATCATCGAGCTCCTCTTTCAACAGCTTGCATGTTACAAACACAATGATGAGAAAAACATCTCCCTGCTGCCTGGTGCTGAGCAGAAATGAGGCATTTCAGGGCTTGCAGGAGCTTCAGATGCTCACAGTTTGCTGGTTATCCTAATGTTTTGCCTTGCCTGACCTATCTCCTCGGGGCAGCAATAAAAATAACCAGCTTCAGTCCACTTCTTGGCTGCTAATTGTCCACTTGTAGATCTTAGTCCCAGCTGGGCCTGCTCCTGCCCAAAGGCAGTTGTGTTCAGTAAAGTGGCTGTTCCCATTTGCAGCAGCTTCACAATAGGAGCAGGTGGCTGCCATTTTCCATGCAAGAAAGCTCTTTGGAGAGAAGGAAAAGGGGCAAATGAGGAGAGGAAAAGAAAAAGATATCCAAACAAAAACAAACAATGCAAAGCGTCGGAGAGAGGAAAGCCTCTGCACTGCTGTGGTTACAATGGATAGAGACCAAGAGTGTACAGAAATTGAAAAAGAAGCAATATTTCAGGGCAGAGGAGGGAGAAGGGAAATGCTGCTCCTGTCATTTCTCTGCTAACCACTGCATCCAGGTCTGCTCTCCCTGTTTTCCACCTCGATCAGTATGCAGTATCCAAGTATTTCCCAGCGAAGATGCAGCCTGCACTACAGCTAATTTTAGCCTCCTGATTATGACTTCCTTCAGTGAGCTACCTTGCCTTGACAGCTTACAAGTACTATGTATTTTCCCTGGGGTGCTGCAGACCAGAGGTGGAAACCTGCAGCGAAGCACAAAGAGAGGAAATGGCAAGAAATCACTTCACGGCTGCAAGCTTCAGAGCTCTGCTTCCCTGAACAGGTGAAAAAGGAAACTTCTGAAGTGCCTGTCGCACCCTCTCACCACTCACAGGCGTCACCTGCAATGGGGACAGCACAGGGCTTGTCTCTGGGAAGAAACAATAGAGGAGAAGTGCCACAGAAGCTGCTTGTTCAACAGCACCGCTTAGCAGAAGCCCGGTTTTTTGTATCAAAGGGAATTCTGCTATTTTTGAATTGTTTATTCATGCAGAGAGGTTGACAGTGAAGCCTTTGAAAATTTTTTTTTTTTGCCTTCTGACAACTTGGGAGGGAACCTATCAGTCTCTGGAAAGGCTTTGTATTGTTGTACTCAATTCCAGTATCTGCTCTGCAGATCCAAAACCTTCTCTCTCTGCCCACACCCTGTACACAAAACATGAGCAGAGTGGAGGCAGTGGTTGGGCACTCACTGCTCACCTCTTTCCCACCACAAACATCTTGGAGCCACCCAACAAAACTGATAGGAGCAGTCTGGAGGCAAGGAAAAGGTTGTGGTTCACTCGGCCTGTGGCTGAACTGGAGATCTTCCTGCAAAGGGACACTGTGGGCAGTAAAGGTTTATATGGGATCCAGGGGGAAATGGTCAGGCTGTGAAAGACATCCCTGAAGTGCTGCTAGAGACAGTCTCAGGAGCCAAAAGGGTTTTGAGGTGTTAGAGACAATCAGTGTCTGAGTTTTGTCTTGCTCTTTACCTTCCTTGCCTTTGCTTTCAGCTTCTGTCAGATGTGACACAGGAACTGATGGCCAGGTGTGTGACTCATGATCCCTCAAACTCAGAATTTTATGCCCTTTTCCATTTTTATTTTTTTTATTCCATACAAGCTTCTTTTTTCCACTGTAAAAACTATATCTATTTGGAAAATGAAAGGCAAATTCTTGTAAAATTCTTAAACTGTATGTTAGAGCACCAGTAACTGCTTTCATTCATCTTTTAGGATAAAATGTCAGGTTTGCATGTTGAGATTGTTCTGTATTTTCACAAGATGTTCTGCCCTCAGGCATACATCATTTTTGAAGCACAGTCATCTTTAGCTCATGAATTTCCCAGAACAATGTTTAACAATGTGAAAAACTGTCCTGGATGCAGGTAAGGCTTTAATGAATTGTAAGAGCTTGTTATTCTGATGTCCAGATCATCTCATTCCAAAATAACTCCAAGGGAATTTTTCAGAGGGGTCTGGACTGGGAGGCTCAGTGCTCAGATTGTCATGGGAGGGATTTCTCTTTTTAGTTATGGATATCTTGTGACTCTGCTAGCCTGAGGCTGTAGAGGCTTCCCCATCTTCAAAGAGCTGAATCTGTGGCTGATCTTTGGATGTTCTTGCTGTGGATTTCACCTGGAAAAAGTGTTCCAGCTTTTTCATTATCCCTGGGCAGAGGTGCTCAACACCAGAGAGAGTTGCAGCCTGCTCCTTGCTTCTGAGGAAGAACTGGATGGGGTGAGCACTGAGGGCAACAATTCCAAACTTGGATGTGCACTGAGCAAACGAGGGTCTCTGTGCAACCCCCCCAGGGACTCACACTCCATGGAAAGGTTTGCTTTGCCAGGAGTCCAAAAATTCATGGAGAAGTCAGAAACTGGCTGCAGAACACATTGCAGCAGCAGCAGCAAAAGAGGTTGGAAACCAAGTTCTGGGATCTGAGAGCTCTCTAAACCACCCCAGATGAGTAATTTGTAATTATTTGTGCAGATTCATCTGGAGATATCCATGCAGGAGCTCCTCCTTTATTGTTTCACTTGTGATGAGGAGAGGAGGGATTTTCCTTTGCTTGGATTGGTTGCAGGGATGAGCCAGTGCCTGGCCTTGGGTCATGCCTTGATAAAGATCCTCTTCATTTCCAGGGCATCAGCAACCTCCTGCCTGCGCTGGGCAGAGCTGTGAAATCCCTCAGCAGCGAGGTTTCACTGTGCTGGCAGCCAGAGCACGAGCACAGGGCAGTGGCAGCCCTGCAGACCTTCCCTTCCCTTCCCAGTGAATCTGGAGCAGATTGACGAGTGACAGGCTGGGACAGCACAGCAGGCAGTCCTGGCAGTGCCACGTTTGGAGAGCTGGACAGCAGTGCTCCTGAGCAGCCTGATGGAAGGAACACTCAGAAGCATTTCTGCCATTCTGGCCATGCCCAGCTGCTGTTTGCTTACACAGTAGGGAAAGAAGTGTTTCCTTGGTTTATTACGTTTTCCTCTTTTATTTTTTTTTCTTTCACAGCTCAGACCTGCTGAAGGCAGTGACAAGTTCCCATCCTTCAAAAAATTCAGTATAACTTTGAAACAATGCAACTTGGGGATCAACAGTGGTTGTATTAATATTTGCCTGGCAGATTAGCTCTGAGAAGCTGATAATTCACGAGCTCTTTGTTCACCATGTTTTAGTGCCCGTGGATTCTCTCTCTAGAAGTGTCTTGCTGCAGCATTTCTGTCTTTTGAGGTCAGTGCAATGAGCTGCGTGGGTGTTTTTAGACATGAATCACATGCAAAGGCTGATTCTCTTTTTCTTGTCTACATTTTTCCCCCTGACATACTAGGCAGCTTTAAAAAAAAAAAAAAAAGGAAAAAGAGAAAAAACAGCCCTCCAAATTCCCAGACTTCTTTTTCAACTGAAAAGGAGTTTTATACCCATTTGAATTGTTCTCTCTCATCCACTGTGGGCCTGTGCATCACAATTGTAGCATGGTTTGTGCAGATGTCCTGTGGGGCAGGTGGGAACCCTGTGGAGACCTGGTTTTGTGACACTGCAGGTGTTGCTCAGCCTCCCCAGGTCTGTGGGCAGCAGAGTGAGATCTTCCTAAAGCCAGGTTTGGGCAGGAGCAGCAAGGAAAAGAGGAGATGGGGAATATCTTAGGAAGAAGATAGCAGCAAAGGACACATGGGAATGTTTGTTGGGGTTTTCAGACATGCCTGGCTTGTACTTTTGGCACCCAGCTCAGTAAACCCAGAGCAAAACTGAGCTTAGCTTCTCTGTTCCCCTTGAATCTATATCCTCTGGAAGGAAGGCAATTGTCAGGAATTGCAGTGCCCCAAGAAACTCCCTGCTGCTTTTTGTTGCTCTCAGCTCCCTGGCCTGGCTGCCTTACCAATGCTGCTGAGGCTCCGTAACATTTTCCTTTTGGAACACTGGGCCCCAGGAGGAGCTTGGGAGTCTCTGGAAGGGTTTTCTTTGGTCCAAGGTATTTTCTCTGATAAAATCCACTGCTGAGTAACTGGTCAGGAAGCAGGGGAGAGGCACACACCCTTCTGTGTTGGACTTTGGAGATGACACCCATCTGTGGTGTGGGTGGGGGACAGTGCTGCTGAGCATGCCCTGAGGCAGCTGTGCATCTGAGAGGAGCAGGTTTGCTCTCCTATTTTTGTCATCCTCTCTAAGGATGTGCTGTTTGATCTGTGTCTCTTCCCTACTGATGGGCTGTCAGTCCCAGGGCTGGGAGCAATCACTGGATAAACCTCCATTGTCATATTAGCTGCTTTTACAGCTGATAACCTTGGGCTGCTCTCAAAATCCATGGCATAAAATCTAATGCAGCAGCACAAGGCACCAGATGAGCTGTTGCAGGGCAAGGGCTTCTCTTGGCCATGACAGAGGCAGGCATTCAGAAGCAAAGCAGTTACTGAGGTCAGCTGGGGTGGGAGATGAGGGAATTTCATGGGTGTGTATCTTCTTGACTTCCCATTAGAGTCCGTGGGCATTTGGGAGACACAGTGATGCCTTAGGATTTTAGCTTTTATATTTTTCATATAATTGTAATCCTGTAATTTTTTAGTGTATGACTCTAAACTCCACATACAGGGCCAGCTACTGTCTTCACATTTTGGTCAGACACAACAATTCCTCCCTAGGTTTGGGAATCAAGGACCCCTCACTGCCTCAGGCCCTGAGAGATGCAAACAATATTGAGTTGGAGGGAGCAAGCTTGGGGTAAATGTCTTAACTACCTGAAGCTGTAATTGGAAGATTAAACACCAATATGCAGATGGACCAAACTTACAAAAGTGTGAAAACTTGTTACCCGTTGTCCATTCTTGGGTGTAGCCCTTGAGTGGGCTTTGTGTGCCCTAAATATACTTGAAGGCCCTTCAATAAGTTTAGCTGCTTTTTATTCCCTTCATTTTGTCTGGCCTTTGTTTTGGGTAGCCCAAGAAGGCACCAGCAGGGCCATGCAGCAGGGAGGAAGGGTGACATTGAGACTGACAGGATGCAAAAGTCATCTGGAGTGATGGCCCTGATGGTTGTACCTTTGATGCCTTTTTCAGAAATGAAACGAGATACACTTCTGAGAGAATATTAATACAGGAGGCAATATAAAAGTGGATATTTATTGAAGGCTTCCAGGGGCAGTTATAGAAAAATATCCAAAAAACCCACCCCCACGAGGGGTGAATACAGTTTGATAGGTTTTAGGAATTTAGCATAATTGACAAATATCACCAATTAAGAGGACAAGTGGTGATGCAATTCCCCCCCAGGTCAAGTCCCTTCTCTGGAGCCCCCACCCCCTTGGTGCTATCTGTACTTTGTTTATGAAAATGTGTCTTGAGGAGCTCTTTTTAACCTTGGCAGCCAGGGAGAACTAAGATAGGTTAGGGGTTCTTAGAATATCCTTTGTCTTTCTGCCTGGGGAAAGGGCATGGAAAATTACAGGGGGAATGAGCCACTAATACCATAGGCTACAAATGTATGTGTAAAGAATACAGAGAATATATAAAGGAAAAAAAAGTAAAGACCAAAATAGCATCACCTTCTGCCCTCTCATACGGGAGTGGGCTCAGTTTCACAGAGCAATGGAAGAGCCCTGCTTGCCTTTGGCCAAGCTTGTGGCACTGCCCTGTCCTACTGTGAGCAGCTGCATCACAAAGTGTTTTGTGGGGCAGAACCCAGAGTGACCCCTTAGCTCTGCTCTGTGTCTCTCAGAGGACACAGGAGGAGTCACAGGAGGGCATTAACATGTCTCATTTTGAGTAACTGAATTACTGTTGGCTCCACAAGGATGCTGGGGGCAGGCAAAAGCATGCTGGGGTTTTTTTTGCCTCAGGGGCCTGAACTTCAGCACAGACATTTAAAGATTTTCAGTTTATTTCAAGTCAATACAGCATTTGGGATTTTATAGTGGGTACAATGACAACTCCAGGAATGGAAAACAAGGTGCTTGAAAAATAGGTCTCATCAGGTATCAAATTCTCATTTGAAAGGTAGGAATCTTTGTGCAAATAACTTTTTTATTAGAGGAGCACTGTCAAGCATCATTCTGATACTATATTTAACTTTTAAGTTAAGTGTTCTCTGAAATCATCATTTGCTGAGTGCTCTGAGCCTTTTGTCTGCAGCACAGTGGAGCAAGTGGTCTGCCAAGAGCTCTGGGATGTGTGGATTGATGTCTGTGTAATGCTGGGCAGAGGCTCTGAAGCTGCAGTGCCCTTGGAGTGAAGTGTGCAGCTGCTTTTAAGCTAAGTCATGGTCTGCAGCCTCTCTGCCCTTCACCTTCTGGAGGGGAGAAGGTGTGAAGCAGCTTTCAGTGTTTGAATGTGTAACCACTTACATGTTTGGGCTTAGAAACTCACGGGTTGGGATGTGGTTTGGAGGATTGGGTCTCCCCTTGCGAGGAGGGAGAGACTGGCAGGAAAATCGACCGATCCAGAAATGTCCTGGAGGTGAGATGATGGGTGTGGGGAGGATGTGAATTGTCTTTGCACCTTGCAGTTGTGGCTGCCTGGCAGGGGAAGGAGCTTTCCCAGTCAGCTCTGCAGTGACTGTGGTGCTCTCAGAGTGGCTCTGTGTCTGCACTGAGGGTGGCAGAGGGTTGAGAACAAGGTGAAAGCCTCAAGGTGTGAAGGGATACCCAGAACCATGGGATGTGCTGAATTGGATGGGACCCATCAGGATCAGTGGGTCCAGCTTCTCAGCCTGCACAGGACACCCCAAGAAGACACAGCCAGATGTGAATCACTGAGCAGCTGCTGCTCCGTACCCTGCACAGCACTGTCAGCAGCACAGCTTTGCCAGAAAAATATAAAAGAAGGCACAAGTTGAACAGGAACATTTCTGCAAGTGTAGGGGAGGGACAATGTCATGAACACATGTGTGTTGGACCTTGTGGTTTTAGGGTATAACCTGGGGCTGCACCCCACTGGGTACCAGCTCTCCTGTCATGCTGGATACTGCTGAAGGAAAGGAGATGGCTCTGAGGTTTTTCACTGTTTCCCTTTTTTAACAGGAAAGTGTCAAGGTAGGGAAAAGTGTGAAGAGGCAATTTCTGGACATCTTCTAACATACAAAGAACTTCTTCAGCTGCCATTGAGCCACAAGGGATAACAGCTTGCCTTTCTTAGGCTGCACCCCAGTCCTGACATGCTGAAGGAAGCTGCTGATGGCATCCAGCTCCTGTGTTTAGTGCTGCAGGCTGGCTGGGTACTGCCAGGGAGTCATTGTCAAGCTTTCTGTAGGACTGCCCTGTACCCTGAGTGTAAATACACATTGCAAGGTGCAGAAAGGACCAAAACACTGCTCCAGATCAGGCTCTGTACTTAGGGAATGGGGGATGCCATCTGTTTAAAGACTTAACATGTTACTCAAACAATGCTGTCCTGGAGGTAACTGGGTCTGGTGTAGTGAGAAATAAATGCCTGTGGATAGGCAAAGAATGTGTCTTTGGGAGATCTGGCTCAAGGGTTCTGCTCTTCTGATGGCAGTTTTGCTCTGGGTTCCTCACCAGGGGCCAACACGAGAGGTGCTGTGTCAATAAAGAGAGAAAGGACTTTAAGCCTTGGTGAGAAGCACAATACCCCAGCCAAGGATGGTGAGACGGTAGGGAAGTGCTGCTTTTCACTCAAGCCTTTGTTGGGAAGGTCCCACTGCTGTGCTGCCAGTGCTCAGAGGCAGCAGTGCCTGTCACATTCATCTCCCAGCTGCATCACTCCTCTTTCAGTGCATCACAACTGGGAAAGGAAATGTTCTTCTGCCTTTTCTGTCCTCCCTCCCTCCCTCTTGACAAATGGTCTTCTTGGACCTCCTCAGTCTCTCCTTTTCACAAAAGTGATGGAAGTGTAACTTCAGCTCCTTGCAGGCATACATTTTATTTGCAAGATCATAAATCAGTCATAAATTAATGAGTTGCACTGCTTTAATGTAAATAAATATTGAAAATTTAAGGCTTTCTGATCCTTTGTAGGATGGAAGGGGTTTGCAGAACTCGTATTTAATCACAATATCTCTGGATAACATTATTTAACCTACTTGGTTACATTCTTAGACAGGTTTCATCCATTTATACCCCCTCACACAGCCAGGGGCTTGTTCCCAGTGCTTTCACACATACTCCTGTTCACACTCCAGTCATTCCCACCCTAATATTCCTGGAAAGGACAAGAAAATTGGAAACAGCTTTGATTTTTTTGCTCCTTATCTCCCAGTCACTTTCCTTGGCCTCTTATAAATGCTCAGAGACAATCCCAGTGGGGACTCAGCTTTGCTCAGCAGGGCAAGATCATTCCACAAATTATGGAATTATTTCATCTGGAACAGACTTTAAATGTGATGCAGTCCCACCTTCCACTGCCCCAGGTTCCTCCAAATCCCATCCAACCTGGCCTTGGACACTTCCAGGGATCCAGGGGCAGCCACAGCTGCTCTGGGCACTGTGCCAGGGCCTGCCCACCCTCACAGGGAAGAATTTCTTCACAATATACAATCTAAACCTGCCTCTTTCAGTTTAAGGCCATTCCCCTTTGTCCTGTCACCCCAGGCTCTTGTCAAAAGTCCCTCTCCAGCTCTTTTGGAACCCCTTTAGACACCAGAAATCTCCAACAGAGTCATCCTAGAGCCTCCTTTCCTCCAGGCTGAACAACCCCAGCTCCCTCAGACTCCCCATGGCAGTGCTCCCTCCATTCCCATCTTCAGGGCCTCCTCTGGATTTGCACCACCAGGTTCGTGTTCTCCTTTTGCTGGGGACACCAGAGCTGGGCACAGGTTGGGCTGTCTGCAAACAGCACCTGCTTTTCCCCACCCGCTGGAGGCTGCCCTGCACCCCGCACTGTGAGGGGACAGGGCTCCCAAACCGAGGGGTCCTCTGTGCTGGAGGGGAGTGGGAGCCACCGGAGCCCTGTAAATCCTGGGAGCCACCGGAGCCCTGTAAATCCCTGTTCTGGGAGAGGGCTGAGGAGAGGGAGGAAGCTGGCGGCCCATCCTGGCTAGCAGACCTTGAGCTCCTGGCGCTGTCACTGCTGAGGGGAGGGGAGCGGCCCCTGCCCCTCACGGACACAGCCCAGCGTCCCTCCGGCAGCCACACGATGGCAGAAGAACCAAGGAGCGCTGCACGGCTCTAAAAATCTCTGCTGCCAGCAGGAAAAGCGCCAGGCGCTGCCTCTGGATGCGCTGCCTGTTCCGTGGGCTCACACAGGCCCCAGCAGGGATTCAGGCCGGCCCACAGACAGCGGAGGGGGCTGTTCCTGCCAGCTCCTCCGTGGCTGCTCCACAGGGCGGTCACAGCCTCCTCTCCCCGTGCAGGAGGTCCCACATGCCACCCTCACTCAGCCCGCTGGCCACACGGGACCCCTGGGATCCCACACAGCCCAGGGCCCACCTGGGCCTGAGGAGATAAATCCAGCCTTTCAAAACAGCCGTAAATTCTGCAGCACAGGGCCCTGAGCCACCTGCTTTGTGCAGGCAGTGGGAGAGGTGACATCCAGATGTCCCTTCCAATTGGAATTACTCCCTGGACCAACCCATCCCAGGTCAGCCTCTTCGAGCAGCTTTCCTCCAGCATCCCTGCACATTCTTCTCTTTGGCAACGGGGCCCCAAACGAGCTGCTTTGGAACTAGAATTGTCATAAAGGCCTCTCAGTGATCTTCTCACCACACAGGAACTGCTTTAAACACCTAAGAGCTGAGCTCACAACCTGCTGGGAAGGTGTTTTCCCCCTCAATCAGCTCATGTTGTACTTAAGAGATTTCAGAAGCACTAAACCAGTTTCTGGTGATGTCCTCGCAAGAGACAAGCTCCACAGCAGTACCCTGAGTGCCCAGAGGAACAAGCCAGACTTCCAGCTGTCAGGACATGGAAAAACAATTCATACAGCCCAGTATCAGGTGGGAGAAACCCGAAGGAGTGCAAGAGAATACAACCCCCTGTGATGACCAGGGGGAAGCTCTTTTTTAGGACAAAGTGCTTTAAGACTGAAGATTCCTTCCCAAAAGATGCAGGAGCTAATACAGCTACTAGAAAACCCAAACTCAAAATTTACAAGCTGTTTCACAATCTAACAAATTCCAGGAGTTTGTTTTCCCTGCTCTTTTGCAGCTGGATCATGGTTGAGATGGGGTCTTGCTGCCTTGCCTAGGGCATTATGTCAGCTCTAGAAATAAGGGAGGGTCACAACTGCCTCTATTTCATACGTGGAAATAATGGGTAAAATGAAGCAGATGTACCAATGCAAACACTGCCTCCCATGATGGAACACTCACATTTGCACCGTGATTAAAGGTGTGGAGCCAAACGCTCTTCATCCTGTGCATCCTCTCCAGTTTATTTTGGTTTTCTGGTGTTTTTAATCTCTTCTTCTTCAGGGTTCACTGAGCTGTGGAAAAGAACAAGAGGTGTCAGCACTTGTATCAACACTGCACCATTTCAGCCTGGTCTGTACTAAGGTTTGCTAGCACACAGCAGCTATAAATGAGGGTGTTTTAGCTCATCTTTTTCAGGCTGCAGCAAAGGGATGGCATGACCCAGGAGACAGGGATAGGACCCACTAGTGCCCTCAGGGCTCTGACAGTCATTGATTACATTGGTCTCCAAGAGGGAGGGTCCTGACTTACAGACAGATCGTTTTTAATCGTTTTTTTCATTCACCATTTATAGAAGAATATTAACACCCTCAATTGGTATAAATTAAGATTTTCCTTCTGATTAAGAGTGGTGATTAACTACTGGTGTGAGCCACTAAAGGCTAAGGTTGCAAAATATTTTGGTACACAATTTAGAATGGTGGAACTGGAACACAATTTTGAATTTTGTCAGTATTACAGACAACTGAAATTGTGATGCTTCTAAAAAGTAAAAACAAATTACAAAATAAAACTTTCAATAAGTTTGAAAAATCAAAACAGGAGAGGACTCACATACAATTCCTAGACAAATTAAAGCAATCCCATCAGTGTTTCTCCTCCTGTAGAACCCTGAACACCAGTGACAGCTGAGGAGGGCATTAACTGAGCCCTAGCCTGGAAAAATTTGGACATGGGGGCAAATTAAAGTATTAGAGGTGGTTACAGCCAGCACCAAAAACATCCTTAGCAGTGTGGAAGCTGCTAATAAAACAGGATCTTGGAGTGGAACCTGCTCCTGAAACACTCAGCTCGGTGTGAAACCTGAAACACTCAGCTCGGTGTGAAACCTGCTCCCAGAGCATCCTGCTCAGTGCAGAACCTGCTTCCAACACACCAGCTCGGTGTGGAACCTGTTTCTAATAAACAAGTTTGTTGTGGAACCTGCTCCTAAAACACCCAGCTCGGGGTGGTACCTGCTCCTAAAACACCTGCTCAGTGTGGAGCCTGCCCCTAAAGCACCCAGGTCAGTGTGGAACCTGCTCCTAAAACATCCAGATCAGTTGGAACCTGCTCCTAAAACACCCAGATCAGTTGGAACCTGCTTCCAACATCCAGTTCAGGTGGAACCTTCCCCTAAAATCCTAGCTCGCTGTGGAACCTGCTCCTCAAACACCCAGCTCGGGGTGGAACCTGCTCCTGGAAACATCATCTCNCCTAGCTCGCTGTGGAACCTGCTCCTAAAACACCCAGCTCGGGGTGGAACCTGCTCCCGAAACATCATCTCAGGATGGAACCTGCTTCTTAAAACGCCAGCTCGCGGTGGTACCCGCTCCTAAAACACCCAGCTC
>VYXF01003810.1:179803-203767 GCA_013397295.1 Polioptila caerulea | reverse complement strand
CACCCCCTTGTTATGCATTAAGTGATTTCAGTGGAGGAATGTGCAGCATTAATTAGAATTGGTTAGCAGATACCGAGGGGAAAAGTTTCTTCACAACAACTAAAGGAGGTGTCAGTGCCACAAAGGCGGTTTTGTTTTCCCTCTCCCCCGCATTATCAGTGCAATATGTAAGGTAGTGATTCTTTTCATTTAAATTAAGTGGAAAGCAACTAAATCTTGTTTTATTCTCCAAAAAAAAAAAAAAAAAAAAGGGAAAAGGTCCTTAACACTTATCTTTTAACTTCTTTCATTTTGCAAGGTTAGTGTTTACTTTTGCTTTCAGTCCTCCCCATTAATCGGCCTGCAAAGATGTGTATCCAGTTTTGTGTATCATTTAGCTCTCACAATTATAAGCCAGTACAACTAATATATAACGATTGTCTCCTGATTAAAGTAACAACTTTACCATTTAAAATAAAAGGCACTCGTCTAGAAGGACACATTAAAATTCAGAAGTGTGGCTGGCTGTTCTCTGCAGGGATTTCCTCATTTCTTTCAACTTTTTAAATAGAAGTTAAGATAAAAGATGGGCTTGAGCATATAAAGTAAGAGCTTAGGAGAAACGCTCATTAATGTATCTATGTACTCTTTCTATTTCATTCCTTAAAAACTTTTCCCATCGACAACACGCAAACAAATATTAGCCCTGACAGTGATTCAATATTTTCTTCCATTAAAAGTACTCAACTTGTTCATAAAAAGTCATTAGAAAAATAAAAACTAAAAAAATATCTTAACAAAAGACATAGTTCTAAGTGCTACACCACGGGTCATATCACATTCCTTGTTTTCTGTTAAGGGTTTAAAATTTACCAAATTATTACCACCATAAAGCAGCATCTCTTAAGACATGAAAAGCCAGCTGCTGTCTCTAGAAGTGAATTACCAAGGCTCCATGCCAAACAGAGTCCCTTCCCACAAATTCCTCTGGAATGTAAAGATATTTACACTTTGCCCACAGCACTAGTCAGCTTCTTGTGTTCTTTTTCCCAGGAAAAGTATCATTCCTGCCTGTTCCCCTGAGGGAGGGCTGGAAGGTGCAGCCCCGGGCAGGGCTGGCAGGAGGAGCAGGTATTCCTGGAGAGGGAATGGTCCTTTTCCTGCAGGGCAGATACCAGCCCCTCGTTTTTTGTCTGACATATCCGGGCAGTCTGCCCCAAGCACTAGATAGCCAAAAACACAGCTTAAAAAATAAGCCTTGCTATTCAGTATCTAGATCTTAACAAACTTGATTATATCTCCACCTTACTGATAAATCAGGAGTTGCCAGTGGGAGACGTGATGTTAGAGTTTTTTTTAAGCACAGCTCAGCATTGCCACAGCAACTTTCAGAGCTGGGAAAGATGAACGATGAGAAAGACAGGAGCATTTTCTCCTAAGAGCAAGGTGCAGCTTCCTAAGTAGAAATTCAGCAGTATAAAACACCAGCTAAATATTTCACCCTCTGGCTGGAGGCTTTTCCCCATCATGAACAAGCTTACTGAGATTCTGACACTGTCTTGCAAGAAAAAAAAAGATCCATTGGGTGTGAAGAGTTATTTTCCATAACGCAAAGGAAGGGAGGAACAGAGGCTCTCCCCTTCCACCATCCCGAAACTGCCAGAGGGTTCCGCTCCGGCTGGTGGGGTGTGAGCCCGGCACCCTCGCCCCAAAAGCTCTACCAGCTAGAATTAATTAATTAATTAATTTATTAATTAACCGGTCGGGTGCCTCTGTGCGGAGGCTGAGGTCACCGGGTTTGAGCCAGCGCCGGGGTCAGGCGAGGCAGCGCGGAGCTCGCCCAGCATCCGAGCCCTGGCACGGCCGCGGCTCCTTCCAGAGCCCAAAGCCTCTCCCTCGCCAAGTTTGCCCGTGTCTCCTTCACCCCGGCCCAAGGGCCGGCTCCTCTCTTTTCTATTTTATTTTTTTTTTTTCCTGCCTGACCACAGCACCCCTCTCGGAGTTATGCATCCCTCATGCATGTAAATGAGAGGGGTCCAATTACACGCGAGGGAGAAAGGGTTTAATGAATCGTGAAAAAGCAAGGGTTGCTTAGAAAAAGCTCAATCCCAGCGCCTCCTCATCCCCCCCACTTGGAAATGTGCGTTTCTCAGTTTTGAGAGGGGTGAAAGAATGCGGAGGGGTGAACGGGAGGAACCCCCAGCTGAATGAATACGACGTTTGTTTGTGTTTATTCCAGCCCGCACTTGAAACCTGCGATGGGCGCTTTAAAAGGGAAATAAATGGTCGAGCACAGGAGTTATTCTTCTCTGCACAGCATAAACAAATGCAATACATGACTGCAGATAACTCCGTGTTCGAGTTCTCACCCATGCAGGCATTCCTCTTCCTGCTCCCCTTTCCTCTGTGTGTTCTGGTAGGAGTTTAAAGGACACAAAACAGAAGCAAATTGTTATTTATGAGGTCCACAGGTTACTCAGTCCAAGCTCTGTGACCAACTCCCACACCTGGCTGACCCTAAAATTGCTTGGTAATCTGCCTGTGCCTGCTGAATGTAACTGGACAGCTTAGGATACAATGAACATTTTAACCACGCCAAAGCAATATTATTATTATTAATGCCAGGTATGATTGCATTATGATTACATTTAGAACAGACGTTAAGGCAAATTGATTTGTAAATATTCTGAGACTCTTCAGAGGTATTTTCTTTCTATTGCTCTTTTTTATTTTTTTTTTCCTTTAGCAGGATTAATTATTAGTCACTAATCGTTGCTAAAATTATTTTAATATCTTAGATTATGGTGTTAAAAAAAACCCCAGTGCCCTCAGTGGGAATTGCACAGCACTGAGCTGTGAAAAGGAAAAGAAACAGACATAAACACTAGAGTTTGAGGATGGATCTCCCTTTTCCATATCAGTGAGGGAATCACAAGTACTGAGCATTTGTAAACGCCCCAACCAAAATCTAGAGAGCTATTGTCTGCTCCATATCTTTAAAATTTGTCCTCAAACTTTCCTTCTTTATTTGGGCACAGAAACACCTGGGAAATTGCACATGGGAGTGGTTTCTCTTTCAGCTGGGTTGCAGCTGGGAAGAAGAATGGCTTCCACGACAGCAGCAATGGCACAAATCCATGTACACAAATTTCCTCAGGATCATGAGTAACATTTGCCCCAAGCTTGCCCCAATTTTACTGACTTCATCTAGAACCCTGCAGGCAAAATGCATACCTTTTTGCAGTTATGAATTAATATTTCTAGTTAGGAGCATGCAGAATAAAAAGAGAGACCTACAGTTTTGGTGTTGCACATTCTTAGTCCTGAATTATCAGCCAGACAAAAAAAGAGTGATGGAATCCCCCTGCCTGACTGAAAATAAATGAATATTTATAGGAAGTCAGAAAAACTAAATTGCTACTGCTGGACATAATAAAGAAACAAGAAAAATTTTCAATCTATACAATTAATTTCACCCAAAGATGGTACAGAAAGTATCTTGAAGAGTACATATGTTCTAGACAAAATTTTCATATCAATCACTTGCCCTTTAAATTTGGCCAACAGATTAACTCAGCCACATAAATCAAACCTTGTTCAGAAAATAACATTTAGAGAAGCACGGAGTATTATTATTAATGCCAGAGTTATAAAACACCATCTGAGTTAAAAAACACCATCTTACACAACGGTGTTAAGGGAAAGACATTCTGGAGCTCGTAATTCTCATACATTTCATCATGGAAGTTGGATAAACAAAGAGCTTTCAGCTACAAATGTCACCACTAGGCAGCTGACATGCTATTAACACATTCTCATGAAAGAACAAACACTGCTTGGGCTGAAGGACATTTTCTTTAGATTAATTCTCCATTTAGCAATTGAAGTTATTTAAGGGTGATGCCTTCTTAACACACTTTGGGGTTTTCTTTTTTGGTAATGCAGTGCAGAATAGCAATTCTTTAATACTGTATAAAGATAAATACCAGAATGAAATATCAAGCCACTCATGAGATACCTTTTTTCATATTTAACTTAAACCAGGAATAGTTAAAAGCACAAAGCCACTTAAATCTCCATTCCTATATCAATGGGACACACCACTACCCAAAGGACCATTTCCTGCATCCAATCCTAAACCTGAAACTTTTCTTTCTCCTTAGTTTCCTCCATGTGACTGCTTCTCTGGTGCTTTTACCACATCACTTTTCCTCTCCTGCCCATGCATGGCAGATATTTGGGGTGGTGGATATTTGGTGATATTTGGGTTGGGACATCTTTCATGGATCAGCAATTCCACCTCCTGAAGAAGTGATGGAACTTTTTTAAGGTCTCCCCTCAGCAGTGAGGCAGGAGGAGACCCACAGGGCCAAGTTCTTAGTGCTGAAGTGCACCTGAAGGTTGTGCACACTGCCAGACTCTGTAAGCCAGCATTTTCTGCCCCTTTTATGTGCTAATTGAGTGGGAAGGACATGCACACCTTGCCTTACTCTTCAAACCTCCTGCTTTTTTCTACACTTGGCTGTTACCACCAAGGGCACAGGTGTGGCCACAGGGGATGGCACAAGGAACAGACACCAACCAGGGAAATAGCAAATATCTGCCTGTCTTGGTCCACCAACTCTGGCACATCTGCCTTTAAGATTTAACTGCAGGCGAGTTATGTTTTCATTAATCAGTTCAGATTTGCACCAGGATCTGACTGTCTGCACAAAAGCCTCTGCTTTTCTTTCAACAGAAAACATACTAAAATTTACTTTCAAGTGGTTGCAGATTATTTTTTTTTTAATGGAGAAACATTAGGTAATTAAAGAAATCATGCACCATGCCTCCTAACAAATACAACTTTGGTGGCCATGACCCTGGCCAGAGGAAGAAGGCTGTGATGTCACCTCATCCCCAAGTCCCAGTTTCACGGATAGTATCTCTGAAAGGAATTGTCTAAAGGAGATTGTTCCTTATGAAAAGTTCACATGATGGAGTCTGAAGGGCTTGTTTCACTTGAAGCCCAGCAGGACAGAGCTGTTTGGAAAGAAGCATTCAGTGTGTTCTGTTTTGCTGAAAGCTGTCACAGTGAACAAGTACTTAGCAAACAGCATGAACAAGGATATGAACTAGAAAACTAGCAGGGCCCTGACAACATGGTAATAGTGGGCTCGTTTGTTCAGAGCCTCTGCAGTGATGCATGAGGGCAGGAGAAGGGAAACAGGAGCACTGGACTCCTGTATTTTTCATTTTTTATAAGGGTGGCAGGCTATATCACTGCTCCCAGCTGGTTTGTGTTACCGTGGTCACTCCTGGCACCGGTGGGAGCAGCCTCTGGCCAGAAGGGGTGCAGGGCAGAGGCACAGCACACCCCAAGGTGGGAGCTGACTGATAACTGAGAAGCAGCCAGTTCTCTTCCTCTTGTCCTGCTCTCTGATGTCTTTACTGTTGTTATGATGGGCTGCCTAAGCTGTCACTCTTTACCTGTCTAATCCATGTTTAACAGTGAATAAAAGCTGCCTGAATCCCAGATGGCAACTGGGAGAGGATCTGCCATCCCACACCTTTGAAAAGAGGCCACTTTCACTCCTAGTGAGTTGATCACACCATGTAGGTATAAGCCAGCACCCATTAAAGATCCCCTCACCCTCTACCCCATCAGAATATTGGACATAGTGCAACATTAAGAGACTTCAAATGAGTAAGGGATAAGAATAAGATAGACAAAATACTCCTTTGGTTTTTACATAGTGCATCCAGGTCCTTGTTTCTCTAGCAAGCCCCAAAACCACACTAACCACACCTTGCCACCATCACTCTGACAGTTGTCCAGCTCCGGACAAGCAGAGTTTCAAAAGCTGTGAGAAATAATTTTTATTTATCACTTCTAACAGGCTGTGCATTTTCCTGGACAGAGAAAGTCCCTAACTGGTGTCCTTTGCTGCAGAGGACTAACTGTGCCTTCTCCAGATCATCTTCCACCAAGCAATTGACACAAAATCCTTTTCCCTCATTCTCTTTGCAAGGACAGAAGACTTGGAATGTTTAAGTGCCCAGCAGAGCATCCACCTCTTGGCTTACAGACCTCCACTGGCACAGGATGGAAAGATCTGTTTAGATACAAATCCAAAGATAACAAATCCTGGTTTTAACAGGTCCTGGGATATGTTCCTGGAAATGTCACCCATCCCCTTCACACCCTGCCATGGCTGAAAACCTCTTCTGGTGGTTTGTGGAAAGAGCAGAGGTGAAGGAAGGAGGAATAAAGAAGCACCAGCTCCTACACTGAGATGGATCAGAGGCCCTGCTGCACTCCAGACCCTCTGACTGCCTGCACTTCCTCCCTCCATGGCCAGGAACAGAGTCATTACTTCTGCATGTAATTAATCTTAATTTATAAGGCAAATATGCATTGCTTTTAAAATGTTAGAAACACAATTTTGTCTGGCCTCCTGCCTCAATGCAGCCCATTTGGCATCTGAGGAATATCTGTCCTTAATCTGAGGCTTCTCAACCCTTTAGCATTAAAGGTAGGATTTTTTTTGTAACCTTCAATGTTTCTGGGTGAGTTCTCCACTGAGTCCCTCCACAACACTGATAGAAATCCAGCTTTTGGATGAGCTGTGTTCCAGGGAAATCCAGAGCTGCAGCCACCAAAGTGACAAGCTTTGTCTGGACCTGAAGAACACATTTTATCACTTTTATGATAATTCAAAGGTATTGTTCTCTAGTTCACCTGTAAACTGGGTATCAGGTGTTCTCAGACTCAAAAATACCTCGTGGGATTGAATTTACTTCAAAGATAGGCAAAGCTACTCTCTCCCTCTGATAACCACATCCCTCAGATCCTGGGAATTCTATTACAAGTTTCTTACCACTATGAAGATAACAGAGTTTTTTCAGTAAATCAAATGTCTTTTTTAAGGAGACCAATTATGATAAGGCTTTCCTTCCACTGATTTTTTCAGTTGCTCCCTGAACCAGATAGTATGTTTTCATTAGGAAAAGAAAAGTTATTTCCCCCTCTTTTTCTCTGCTTTTTCCAGCCCACATCTCTTTTCATTCCAAGTGCAGAAGTTTGAAAGAGACAGGATTAACTAGACTTTATCAAAAATACCAGCATTTTTTATTATGTGGGGACTTGTATAATAAACATTTTTAGCAAGACAGCTTGGATTAGCCAGGAAAATTTGGTAGCAAGAAAACATTGATGTGATGCCCTCACCACAGGACTGAGAGTGAGCACCCATGCAGAGGTGATGTCCAGGTGGAAACAGGGCTTCCACTGACTGGCATTGCTGGAAGGTTGGCTGGCTGCAGAAGGTGCCATCATCAATTCTGGACAGCTGCAGAGGGACAAGGTTCCTGCCATTCTAGGCCCCACCTCTGTCCCTCTACCTGTATAAAATAACCACTGTCATTTTTATGGCTTATACCTCTGCCTTTTGTCTCTAAATTTGCAAAATGGCTTTGCCTAACCTGCTCTGCTCCTTGCAGCATCTGCAGCTCCACAATCAGGATGGCAGACACAGCTTTGCTGTTAAACCTGTCACTGCCTCATTTGCAGCAGGAATTTTTTTTTTCTTGTCCTTGTCCATTCTTTCTCCCATTTCCCTCCCCACAGATATCCCATATTCCTGGTCTTTAGGCTGGGCAGTTCCCAGGCTGGCCTATCTTTAACCCGTGAGCTGTTTCAAACTGTAAAACACAGAGCCCCTTTCATGCAGGGAGGGATGTGTTCCTGCCAGGCCCCAGTGTTCTAGGGAATTTGCCAGATCCCTCAATAATCTGATCCTCTGCCTTTTGGCTCCAGTGCTCAGAGCTGGCTCTTTGCTCTGAGTTCTCCCAGAACAGGATCTCCATCCCCTCCTGCATCGTGCTTTCCCCACTGCCTGGTAACCGTGTGGAGGCTCCAGCCCAGTTCAGAATTCTCTTCCCAGCAGAGCAGCCTGAGGGAGCAGCAGCTCCAGACAGCACAGGCATATGCAAGAAAGAAGGATTTCTAATTGCAGTGTCTCATTTAAGCTTTCTGGTGCAAGAAATGCACTAAGTTTGATTCCTACAGCACAAAACAGGGGGTTTGATAGGGCTGCAGGAATCCAGCAGAGTGCCAGGAACAAGGAGAAGGAAAGTGATGCAAAAGATGGTCCAAACAGGGCCTGAAAAGCAACCAGGGACAGCTGAGCTGTCCCAAACAGTCCCCAAAGACTGTTAGGAACCCTCTCCCCTGGCTGGGGAACTCAGCTGTGCACACCAGGCCAGTGATAAGAGGTGTCCCCCATGCTCTGGGGCTGCCAATTAATCATTGTGCACATGCTGAGGAAAAAGCCCATGCCAGCAAGCCTGCAGCAGTGCCAACCTGAGAAAAAAAAGGAGAAAAAGGGAGGTGTCACCCTGTGTAGCTGTTCTGCCATCACCCAGAGCCAGGGCTGCAGGATATTGCTGCTCCAGACATCGCCCGTCTGACTGACTTCCCTCCTGAGCTCTTGTTCCCTCTCCTACCCAAAATGAACAGATCCTGCAGAAAAGGAATGTAATTTTAAAAGTTCTGAGTTAATCAAATGCTTTAAAAACACATTGCCTGTGGTACAATGGATCAACTTTGTCCTGGGTGTCAGGCCATTCACTGCAGCAAGCTTACACCAGAGATGAATTTGCTCTGGTGCCTTTGTCAATAAAATTCTCGATTAAAAGAGACCCTATATAGAGCTAGTCCCAGAGGTAATTGCTAGTTAATCAGCCAATTAACTGACCCAACGAGTAGGAAAAGGGGAAGGGGGAGGAAGGGGGGGAAACAAATCAGTCAAGGTACGGCAGAACACAATTCTTTGGGAGTTAATGTTAGAAACCTTTTCAAAGGGATTGCAGCCTACCTTGACTCACTCCCTTTCTTCTTTCCTTGTTCTCCTCTTCCCAATTTGTAATTGTTGGTTCCCCTAATTGGCTGATTAACTACTTATTACAGGCAGACCTGGAGGTATGTGGGATCCCCTTAGCCACGTTGATTGCATCAAGGGAAGCAAGGCTGGATGCAGCAGAGCATCTCTGTGGGCTGACTTTTCCCTACCCAGCCTGAAGGCTTTGAGTCAAGCAGCATTTCATTTGAGAAGACCCTTTTCTAAACTAGTTTCTCCTTTATTTATGTAATACTACAAAGAAAGGGCTTTTTTTTTTTTAACACTGTTATGCAAACAATGATTCTTAGTAGTAAAGCTTGTACACCCCAAACCAACCTAGTTCCTACTCACTGATCCACTCTTAGCACTATCAGGATATTTTAATGAGTGAGCTGTTACAGCTGCCTGATGTTACAATAATGACAATAGAATTAACCTCTATTTTCCTTTGATAGTGTCACCAGGCTGCTGGCTACCAGCAGCAGTGCTGGGAGATGAGTCCTAAAGGTGAAAAGGGCAAGCTGAGAGAGTTCCCCTCTTTTCCACTCCTTGGCTTTCTGTGGGGGAAGAGAGCAGAGCTCATGCTTGCATTTGTTGGCTTCACATGAGATTTATGGTGGGTCAGAAGGGAGGTACCAGCCAGTTCTGGTACATCCTGAAACCACATGGCCAGGGAGGAGCCCAAAGCTGCTCTCTCGAGCTTTAAAGAGGAGCTTTGCTGCTGTTCAGCATAAAGGAAATCTTCCAGCACTGCTTTAACACACCTTGACCAGCAAAGTGAGACAGAGCTGGAGCTGCCACTCATAAAACTGTGACATCAGGGCTCCCAAACAATACCTGCCAGTGCACACAGGCAGGTTATTTCCTAAAGCTGGTGGATTGTTTTGGGCTCTCACCCTCCTCTGTAGATAATAAATAATATTCCTTTTTCTCTCCTCATTTCTTGAGCTGCAAAGCAGCAACTTCTCCAGGGAGATGGGCAGACAATGGAGTTTTCCTGACAGAGCATCTATTGCATAAACATCTTCAAATTCCACTTTTCTCCTTCACCTTCAGTAGAGAGTTTGGGACTTTAATTCTATTTAATATTTGTGATTATTTAGTTCTCTTACCCCTCTTTTCTCCCTCAGCAAAAGGGCTGTCTGAACCTGGGCAGCCCATCCTCAACTGCATGTAAATCCCAATCTGATTAGGCAGTGATATATTCATCTCTAGCTCCTGTATAAAAGTTATTCAAGTATTTTGACAAAATAAGTGCTGTTTACTTTATACATTTTCTGCTAATTCTAAAGATTTCTGCAAACCTAAAGGATCTCATGGAATTTACAGGCTTGTGGCTTTGCTATTGAAAGTATAAAAGCATGCTAAATTAAGTTGATTTGCCTGTGAAAGAAACACGTCCATTATTCATGTCAGGGCCCTGTCACATCAAATTGAGGGAGTGAAGAAAACCCTTTTTTATCAACGTTCAGAAGCAAGGGAAAAACCAACCATTCAGGAACTGAATTTCAATTGGGAGAAAGTCAGCCTGAAAGCAAGGTTAAAAAAAAAAAAAGAGCCGGGGACATGTCTAATGTTGGAAATCAGCAAAGGGTGGGTTGATTTAACTTTGGCTGAGATCTTTCAAACAGAAAGCCAGGACGAAACTCAAAGTAGCAAGTAGAGCACAGTCTCGATGTCTCTCATGTGTAAACTTGTCACAAGCAGTTAAGCTAATTCAGATTTAAAACTTTTCAGACCCTGTTCTTCTTGGATGCTTCGAAATAATGATAAAAATTGTTAAATAAAGCATTGCGTTTGTGCTCAGCTAATTCATCCACTGGCTATTACATGATTTAATTCTTATTAGCAGACAGCATGTAGGGGCTTTAAAGCTTGATGAGCTGACAGAAATTGAAAAAAAACGTTGGTTTAAATATGGTTTTTCTTCAGCTGGGGCCTGAGAGGATCAAAAATAGTCAGGACTGTTTCCTGTCTATTATAAGAGATACAGCTAGAGAGAGATATAATATATAATTTAATGTAGCCAGAAAATCTCCTATAAATTTATATGATCTATTCTGTGGAAGGTACAGACAAAATAAATGGCACCTGCCATCTTTTGAACGAAAAAACCCTGATTTGCAGCCTCCTAAGCTATCCCAATATACATAGAGTTAAATGAGAAACTGTAAGGGGAATTTTGTACATTGAAATTCTTCTCGTTGTCTGATGATAATTTCTCCTGTGTTCTGCTTATTTAGCAAACAAAAACTTACAGTTCCTTCTGACTAGAGGTGTTTTTTATAAGCTTAAAACAGCATGTTAAGCAGCATTTCACAGTCCTCTGCTTCAGGCCTAATCAGTTTAGACTGGACACTTAAAGATATTCTTTAAAAGTAGCCCAGTTTTTATGTCACTGACATTATTTTATACTGTGCAAAGGGTAACTCAGCCACTTAAATCATGTTTCTGGGTATCAGGCCTGTACCTCATTTCTGCATGAGATTTGTTTCCCTACCTTTTGTTTTTGTCCAGCCCCAAAGCCTGGGGGCTAACATGTTTTCTGCTTTAAAGCTCTGCTGTGAAAGACACTTCACCACCTCATCCAGGCTCTCTCTCCAGCTTCCCAACTTCAAAGTCTCAAGCTGGGAAAGCAAATCTTAAGTCCCAAATGCTGCACTCTCCAGGACCCTCCACTAAAGTTAAGTTCTTGTCTTTAATTGAAAATTGCAGCCAGTGTAAATAGGAGATAGTTTGCAGCAAGCTGGTCACAAAGGGAATTACCTCGTGGAGTGGCTACACTGGGGTAAACACAGGGGATAAAAAAGGAGAAGAAAAAGAGGGAGGAAAAAAAGCCAGGAGTAAAAGAGAGAGGCATTGTGCTGTGGAGGTAGCATCAAGACAAGGATTAATGGCTGGAGGAATTGTATTTTCTGTGCTTTCAGCAATGTTACAATCTCCCAAAAGTAAGTGTTACTAATAAGTGGGCCAGTAAAGAGAGGTCAGGGCATTAAGGGAAATGGAAAAATCAGGCTCTGAAAATAACAGGATCCTTCTCTTCTGTAAAATCCAATCAAAGTGGTGCTGATCTGTTTATTTTTAGTACTTACATTTGGGTCAACTAGTGAAGTTTATTACCAAAGAGTTGACAAGCGATAGGAAGTGCTACACACATACCATAAATGCCATTTTCTGCCAACTGAACTTATTTCCCTGTACCCACAGGTTATTTATTTCGCAGTGACATTCATTTCACTGTGGATGTATTGCACAGATCTAGGAGTGAAATCCCAGCAGCAGTGCTGGAGGGGTGCCAGGGGCTGGAGGAGCAGAGCCAGGGGAGTGGTGGTGGTGGGAAGCAGGGCAGGATCCCTTTCCATCCTCAAACCTCTGCTGCCCTGGGGTTCTGCTGCTGGGACAGGCTCACAAAGCATCCTCAGAGCTCTGCAACCACTCAGAAAGACACAGCAGGAAAAGTGAGGGGATCCCTGTGGCCGCCTCCTTTCTCCCACTACCACGAGTAGGGGTGAGCTGAGATTTTCCCTTGTTGGGTCCTGGCTCAGTGAATCTCCTCTTTCAGTCAATCTCCTTTTCCAGCAGGACCTGCATCTTCAGCAGCTCATGGAACAGCACCCTGAGACTCACCAATTTTAGGCTCAGTTTAGGTCTTTCACCAACTCCCTGAATGAGCCTGGATTTGTCTCTTGATCCCTCAGAGACAGAATTTTCTGCCTGCAAAATGGAAGGCAGAACTCTTCCTTCCTTTCCACCTTCGTGGCCTTTTCCATACAACCCTAAGCACAGAATGGACACTGTGCTTCTGGGAATCCACTGAGCAGCTGGGATACATTTTTATATTAAAATTGTTGCTATTTAAATGATTGTTTAAGCAAACACACTGACCTCTATTCTGTGTTGAATAGCTCACTTATGCCAGGTCACATCACTGAGCAGAAACAGCTGGAATCTGGATATCCTGAAAAGTAACAGGATGGATATTACCAGGCAAAAAGACTTTCCCCTGCTATCAGTGCACTTACTGCTGGTTTTGTTTGGATTTGGGTTTTTAATTCATAGCTCGGCGTATTCAAAATGCAGGTTTGAATGGAAGCCAGTGGAGCCAGAGTCTAAAAATCTCATAGAAATATAATTGAGTCTGCTCATGCATAATGCAGAATTACAGGAAACTGTGTTGGGATTCAGAAAAATACACTCCACGATGTTTTTTTCATGTTACATAACCTATTTTAAATAAAATATAGAATCTGTGAGTTTAAGAACACTGCTGACACAAAATAGAATCCTACCATTGCAGAGCAGGGAATTGCATTTGTTTCCACTCCCTTTTCAGTGGCTTACAGGTTGCATTAATTGAAAACTCTCTCAGAAGCTCCTGCAGCGTGAATCCATCAGATGCACCTTTGAGAAACAGAACTGATTAAAAATTCAGGCAATATCCTAACTGTCCAAATAAACTAACTTGAACTCTCAAAATTAATACCATTTTTAAGAAATTACTCAGCCAAGAATTCATAAAATCTTCTTTCAGCTTCTCCTCTTCCACTTCAATATTTGCATCCTTTGTAGGTTCTTGGTTTTAATAGAATTTTACTTTTTTTTTTACTGTGATGGGATATAATTTAATTGAGCATGGTGTGAGACTCTCCCCATGTGTACACAAAAACAAACTCCATGCTTTTTAAACTGGGATCTAAATGAAGTCAGAGGAAAAAAAACCCTTAGCTTGAGCCATTGCCCATAATTATTCTGCTTACAGTACACACTTGGGAAGTTTTCCTGTTCATAACTCACTGTCTGCAGAGCACTGCACCTCTCAAAGATATGCAAGTTCATTCCAGCATTTATCTGCTCTTTTCTCCTCAGGAGTTCAACTGTTTTTCCGCCTGATGGTTAGAATGAATTGGAGATTTTGAACTCATCCATCAGATTTGGAAATGATCCCTGAATTGATGAGAGTGTTTAACAGTTAATTGAACATTTCTGTTGTGAACTTTCGTTGTTTCAAAGTGCAAAAATGCCTTACCCAGGGACGTGGGCAAAGAAAAGAGGATCCAAGGCACGTCTTTGCCTCAAAAATATTTTCATCCTCTAGAGCTCAGCAGACTTTTAAATAACAGGGGCATCACAAGTAAACAGTGATCTGAAAAGGACTTTCACAGGACCCAAAACCTCCCATGTTCTGCTGTAGGAAATAACTTGTCATTTTTCCAAAAAGATACACATAAAACATACATTCATCAGCCAATAAGGCTTTCCAAAGGGATCTGATAATTCCTGAAAATATTTAGCTGGTTTTTAATCTTACTGTAATCTTTGTACCCCATTGTCTTGGCTGACTTTGAAAATTCACACCTGCAATCAAGGGGGGGGAAAATGAGCCTGGATTTTTTTCTCATGCCTTGACAGTCATGAAGGAAAAAACTTCCAGACTTTCTGCTCCATTATAGCACTTCAGCTAAAGAGAAATTACTGTTCTCCATTCTAAAACCCCACCAAATTGCTTATTTTTTCTTGTAGTTCGCTTTTCTCCTTTTCACTGAGGCTTGAACAATTCTTTTAGAACACGACTTGAATTTCTTCACTGTAGCCTTGTGGAATGTGTCCCTGCCCATGGCAGGGGGCTGGAATGAGATGATCTTTAAGGTCCCTTCCCACCCAAACCATCCTGTGACTGATCCATGGCATGGCCTTAACTCAGTGTCACCGCTTGCTGTCACCTCTGGCACCCATCTCAACCTTGGTGACACATCCCAAATGCTGGAACATCACCAAACTCTTCCCAAGGACCTTGGGAAAACTCTTCCTGCCCCACGCAGCCTGTGGTGCTTTTCCACTGCAGACCTGCTTGCCCTGCTCCACTGACCAGCCTAATTCCCTCATTCCTCTGCACCAGCTGCTTTTATTTAGTCTCTTTCTTTTCCCAGCACCAAGATCATTCCTCCGTGCTGGATGGATAATTAACTCTCCTCCCAGGTTTTCCAGGCTCCTGTGGTGTGAGAGGGCTCGGCCCTGCAGCTCTGGCTATGTAGTCCTGTCCCCCAGCCCCCTGAGGTGCAGATCTGGGCTCAATTTCCCTTGGAACATTTCAAAACAAAAACAGTTCTTTCCGAACTATATTTCTCCCTCACTGTAGGAAACTGCTGAACGTGGATTTTATACTTCCAGGGTTGACAACCAATTTTTTTTTTTTTAAGCATAAATTCTAATTCAGAACAAGATTTGCTCAGCACCAGCTCGGTAAAAGGCACTTGGCCCAGGGCTAAGAGGCACATCCCCCTCTCCATCCCGGTTTTCCTGTTCCCCCTGTGCCTGTGCCACAACAGCACAGGCAAGTGTGCAGTTCTGTGATGAGCCAAGCTGGGAAATTGCTCCAGCTGAGAGAGGATCATTCCCTTATCTCTGCTGGGCTACTTTTCAGCCAGTCGCTATTGACGATGTATTTTGCGAGCACCGCAGCCAGAGAAGAGCTGGAAATCAGCAGCAGGGACGAGGGGCCGCTTTTCTGCAAGAATCACCCCTGGATCCCGGGAGAGGAGGCGCTTCCCGAAGGATTAGGGACCGCCAGGCATCCTCAGGGGGAGCCACACTCATCACAGCCCTCATCTGCTCCCGGAGCTCACACCAATTACAACAGGTACATCACAGGAGCGCCGCCAGCGATCTGGAACTCATCCCCATGCAAACCAAAGCGCTCCCACCCTCTGGAGTCCCCCCCGTTCCGTGCGGAGATGGAGAAATGGGAATTCATATCCCAGTGCAAGGCACACCCTGGAGTGCCCAACCCCTCGCCAGGAGAAATGCGGCCCCGGGGAAATCCAGATCCCCTCACTGCGGCATATCCCTGCTTTTGCTTAGGATGGACAGTGTCCAAATAATTTCCAAATCATTCCCAGTGGCTACGGACCCAAATAGACAGGGATAGCAAGGAGGGGATTAGCGTGGGGTACAGCGATTTTCCGGGAGTTTGAAACACAGCCACTCTTTTTATCGCACTGCAGCCAGCTCTGGGTGGTTACCTGCGTTTCTACCTGTGCCTCAGGCGCTGTATAAAGCTCATAAACTCTTTAATTTCCTGATTTTGTCCCTTTTCCATCCTTTTTCCTCTCCCTGAGCCCCCAATGGGCTGGGCCCTCCTGCGCCCTCTGCTGTTCGAGAGCAGGAATTGCACGCTCCGTCTCCATCTCTTGTTCCCGTCTCCGGTCCCTGTTCCCATCTCTTGTCCCTGTCCCCGTCCCTTTTCCCTGTTCCCGTCTCCTGTCCCTGTCCCCGTCTCCTGTCCCTGTCCCTGTCCCTGTCCCCGTCCCTTGTCCCTGTTCCCGTCTCCTGTCCCTGTTCCCATCCCTTGTCCCTGTTCCCGTCCCTTGTCCCTGTTCCCGTCTCCTGTCCCGGTCCTCGTCTCCTGTCCCGGTCCCCGTCTCCTGTCCCGGTCCCCGTCCCTTGTCCCTGTTCCCGTCTCCTGTCCCGGTCCCCGTCCCTTGTCCCTGTTCTCGTCTCCTGTCCCGGTCCCGGTCCCGGCCCCTGTCCCTCCTATTCCCTGCCCCTGTATCCACTCCTGCCCCTGTCCCAGCTCCTTCCGTCCGCCCCCCTTCCATTCCCTGCTATCCCATCTTTCCCTGCCTCTGCTTCTGTATAGAAATATTCGAGGGGCTGTTCCTCTAGGGTTTCATTAAATCACTACAATTTTAATCTCACATCAGGTGTAGGCGAGTCCAGAGGAGGTCACCCGGATGTCAGAGGGATGGAGCAGCTCTTGAACAAGGGAAGGCTGAGAGAACTGGGATTGTTCAGCCTGGAAAAGAGAAGGCTTTGGAGTGACCTAATTGCAGCCTTCCAGTGCCTGAAGGGAGCCTGCAAGGAAGAGGGAGAGGGACCTTTTAGAAGAGCATGGAGAGACAAACGGGAATGGATTTAAAGTAAAAGAGAGAAGGTTTAGAGGAGATGTTAGGAGGAAGCTCTTCCCTGTGTGAGCAGTGAGGCCCTGGCACAGGGTGCCCAGAGCAGCTGTGGTTGCCCCTGGATCCCCAGAAGTGTCCAAGGCCAGGTTGGATGGGGTCTGGAACAGCCTGGGACAGTGGGAGGTGGCCCTGCCCATGGCATGGAATGAGATGGCTTTTAAGGTGCCTTCCAACCCAAACCATTCCATGATTCTCTAAGTCCCTGGTTTGACACAAGCAGCGCAGAGAGCTTTAGCCTAATCCAGACTGTTGGCGAAACGTAACATATCCATGGGGAAAGGAACTTCTTACCTACATTGTTGTGGAAACCTCTGGGAATCCCAGTTCCAGCTCCAGCAGGGCGGAGAGGAGCACTTTGGAAAGTCAGTGCCCAGTTCAGGGTGACTGCCCAGTGTACCCAGCCTGAGCCTTGCTGCTCCGTGCCCACGCTGGCTCAGGTCTGACCCTGGAAACTCCTCAGGGCTGTGAGTTCCCTCTGGCTCCCACCACTCCAGGCCTTTAAACCAGAGTTGTGTCTTCTGCAGCACCCACTTCTGCAGCAAACACAGAGAGAGGAAAGGAAGGAGTGAAGGCAGAGAGGGCAAGAGCCTCAGCTGGAAGAGAGAGAAAGGGAAAGGCTGGGAGGGAGCTTCTAATCAATGACAGGGCAACAAAGAGTTTCATCCCAGCTTGTAATGAAACAAAAGCAAAAAAGCCACAATTCCTCTCCATTTACAGTTTCACAAATAATGATATATACAGTAAATAATAAACAGGTAAAATCTAGGATGATGGCAGGATTTCACTTATGGCATTGGCAGGATTGACATTCAAATACAACCAATCCCAGCACGAGACCAACCTAAAATTAATCATTTCAAGGACTATTTATAGAAATGATAAAGTTTGTATATATATATATATTTTTTTTTTTTTTTGCATCATCTTATTTAAAATACCAATCTGTATTTTGGTCTCAGGACCCTGCTTCTCTTTGAAGCTGTAAATTGCTTCTCAATAATCTCCATATTGTAGAAACACAAGGTTCTTGGGATTCCATAAACCAGTTAACTCCCTCAAATTAACAGAATTCTTCCCCAAATTAGGATTCCGTCCTTTGTACTGTGTTTGATCTGGATACAATTTGTCAGTCAGTGATACCAAAATGCACATAATAAGAAAACCAGTGCAAAAATTAAAATGATACTGTCATATTCAGGCTGAGTGAGGTTAGATGCTTTTAACTCCAACAGGATTCCTGCCAGCAGGTCTGGAGCTGCGTAGGGAGAGGACAGGAGCTAATTTCACAAATAAAGACTAACAAGTAAAATCCAAGATGATGCTTCATTTATGACATTGGCAGTATTGACTCAAATAAAACAAATCCTAGCTTAAGGCCAGCCTAAAATTAACCCTTTCAATGTCTGTTTATGGAAAAAATAACTTTTTTTTTAATTTTTTTAACGGCTGCTGGCTGGTTATGAGGCAGTGGATGTGGGAATAAAGAGCTCCTGCAAACATCCAGCAGCTCCTGTAATGATGCAGCTTCAGGCTGCAAACACTGGTCCAACACCCAGGGTTTTACCAGGCTGCTAAAGGTGCTGGTTACAGCACAGAACACTTCAGGCACCCTGCACAATCCTATCCTGCCAAGACAAGAGGTGCTGAGGGGAGAAGGGGCAGATTTTGGGGTGAAGCTCTGCCCTGGGCAGGGGGGGCTTGAGATGATGTCAAAGCTGTGAGTGGCTTTACAGATGAGCCCCAACAGGTATTCTGCACCTTTCTGCACTGCCAAATATTTACAGAACTTGCTGTTATCAGTTTGTGGGGCAGCTCTGGGCATCACCCAGGGTGACCCCGGGGGAGGCAGCCCTGAGGCAATGGTATGTTCAGCTCTGCTGGATCTCCATAGAGGGGGCCTGGAATGCACGGGGAACAATGCCCAGGGCTGCACAGAGCAAAGGATGAAGGGCAGCCGAGTTTGATAACCACATTAAAGCACTACCAACATCTGCTCGAGCCAAAGACAACACTATCTCCAGGAATTAACCTCCTGAACCACTTAATCATTAACCTCAGCAGAGGGAAAGTTGGACAACAAGAGCCTATTTGTCAGCCGCCCCTCGGAGAGGTGCAGCGAGCAATATTTTACTGAGAACAGCGTGAGAAGGGCTTGCCCAGCTTTATAAATTTTAAACACAGAATATATTTGTGTGGGAAACAAGGAGACAATGGGTGTAAATAAACAGATGATCCTACCTTGAAGCCTTCATCCATTTATGCGGTTTAAAGTGGCTTGAACTGTTTTGTCCTGCATTGTGTAGCAGCATTTCCTCCAAACATGCAGAGATGCTTTAATTCTCACTCAGAAATATTCCTGGCCCTGGAAAGACTTACAAATGGATAGGATGTCACAGTTTTAAATTTGCATCCATATCTTAAAGTTGCCTGCTGAAAAACAAATCAGGGATTATTGCTTTGCAAGAAGAAGCAGGGTTAGAGAAGTAAAGTGATTTTGTTTAATAATTATTTGTTTATATAGACTGTTTCCCATGTGAGGTCACCCATTCCATTTTTCTGCTGTAAGCCAGCCAAATGCCTTTCCTCTACATGGTGACAGTGGAGAGAGATTTTTTTTATTTCTTTTGGATTTTATTTTATTTTCCAAAGGAGGAAAGGATTTGATTTCTTCAAACTTCAGGGCTCCAAATTCGTGGCAGAACTGCACTGTGGTGCACTGAGGCTGACAATTCATTTCTCTGGAGCTCAGGTAATCATTTACCCAGGGGGTGTGAACACTGCCACATAAGAATGATGCTGTTAACACCCACTTTGCCCCAGTGGCCACACAAGGTGTGTATAATCAGGGCCCAGATGGCTGCTTAGATATTGCCACAGTTGGAGCGGGCAGAAAGAAGAAAGAAAACGAAAGAAATGTTCGGGAAGATGATTGACTGAAAGGCTGCAAACAGAACCTGCTCCAATCCAAGAGCTGAGTAATAAAAGAATTGGGTTAGGCCAGAAATTACCCACGGTCTCCACCCAAAAATATCACACTCAATTAAATATATTTTCCAGACTATTCCACATGTGGGGCTCCTGTCTGTTACTACTTGAACTTCCCTACTTAAAATAGAATTAGGGTGTCTCTGGTGGGGGGAAAAGGGATGGTTTCACACCAAGGGAGGAAGAAGAAAGATCCCAGCCACTCTTTTTTCTGGGTTAGTTTTCTGGTGGTCAGCAAGCTGAATGGACTCAGTTCAGAGCCTCTCGTGTGTCAAAGCCAGGACCAGGGACTGAGATTCTTTCCTTCACACAGCAGCAAGACCTTAAATCAGCTGAAACCACCGTGTCTAACTTGGCTTGTACTCATTTCGATACAAAACATGTTGGTAACCTGAACAAAAAGGAAAAATAATGGTTACTTTTTCAATAAATGGTACAGTATTTACAGCCTTGGTACAAAAATCATCATTGAATGGACACAGAAACTGAATTATCCACTCAGACGAGGGTTCAGGCTGGACAAAGTGTGGATTTTACCTGTCTGGAGGCACCACCCCTGTGTGTCCTCCCTTACCTGTGCCTGTCAGACACAAGGCAGAGACACTACAGCCCAGCATTAACATACATGATATTTTAGCCATGAATTAAGCTCCCAACTTGCCTGACTTCAATGCTTGCAGTGTGATTAGTGGTGTGCAGAGAAAAATTAAAAAAGAATCATAATTACCCATTTTTAAATCAGTAAATGGCAAACAGCATTATCTCCCCAGAGATGGTCACATTTACCAACGTGCTGGGAAGATGCTCCTCTGGTCAAGACATCCTGAAGAAATGTTCCTCAGACAATTAATTTCTCCAGCAGGATGATCCATCATAGTCTGCACTCCCCCAAATTGATTTCTTGAGGTTTATCATGGTAATTTCATCCTTGCTGCTGTCTCTTGCTGCTCTTCAGAGGCTGAGCTGCATCACTGTTCTTTAAACTGTTTGTGGAGAAAACAAAATCAGAGCAGCAGACAAGGCCCTCTCCTTTCACTCGGCTCACCCAGCTCATTAACGAGGATAATTAATTGGAACTTTGCAGCCCTCCTTTTGTCCAACAGCGGGCAAGGCACGGGGGCTGCCGTGCCCCCTCACCTGAGCTCTCTTGCACAGACACCTGCTGCTCAGAATTAAGATCCATTGCCCGAATTTGCATCTCCTGATTTCTATCACTCAGCTCCCGGGGACAAAGGACAGCATTTACTGCAGGGAAATAGCAGCTTGAATGAAATGCTGCTCCTGGGCAGCTGCTTCTGCTGAAGGGCCCCGACACCATCCAAGAGTGTTTCTATTTAAAAACGATATGTTTGGGTTGGATTTAAAGAAAAGCACGTGGTGACTTCCCCCTCGGGGAGATAATGGGCTTTTCATTAGATGACAAGTGCCAGAAGATGCCATAAACTTCAGGGCAGGCTTTGTTTTTCAGGCTTGCAGAGCTCAGCAGTGAACCTGTGGTGTCAGCCCTTCCTCCCCTCCTGCACGGGCTGGTCAAGGCTGTGCGCCCGGTTTGGGGAGAGCAGACAACTCCCAAACCACCAGGGAACACCTCAGCTCACCTGGGGAGGGGAGGCTGACCCTGAAATCCCCAACTCCGAGGGGTGGATATGGCACAGCAGTGAGCTGAGAGTCTCTGAACAGTCCCAAGGGCCAGATATTCCTCTGCGGGGCAGATGGAACAGGCAGCAGGATCTCTCTGATCCTTCAGAGGGAGGGTTTTCCACGTTCACACCTTTATTGCAGAGGTGACCTCAGCTGTGAGCTGTTCCTCAGCCTTTGGGGATGCTGAGAGCCAGAATGGATCTCCTGGTAACAGCTCAACTTGGTCCTCCCTGCATTTTGCCCCCAGGTTGCTGTGATGCCCCAGAGCAGGACTCAGCTTCTGCTGGAAGCCTTTCAGAGCCTTCACTGGTTTAAATCAGTCACCCAGATGATTAAAATTATTCTGAGACTGATTTAGTCATATACCAACTGAGGGCTTAACCCAAAACAGCTGCTAGGGCAGAACTTCACTGCTGGTGGAATTTGGATTTACAACTTGCTCCAGTTCATTTCCAAGCCCAGAATTCACACTCAAATGTATTTTCACCTCGTATTCAAGAAAAGGAATAAAAATTAAGCCATGAATGGGAAACAAATTAGAGAGAACACAGGGTGACCTCAGTACAGATATCAATTTATAATGTAAACCACAGGGACCTGCAGGAAGCCCAAGGAGCCCAACATGCAAAATCTGGTGCACAACCACATCAACAAGAGACCCTGACTGGGATGGGGGTCATGCTTTGCTGGGGATGTTCCTGCTTTGCTGCTTAGCTGAAGCTCGAGAAGAAAAATTGACTTTCATTCTCATTTCACTGCTTGCTCTGTGCATTACTCACATTTTTAGATGAGCTTATCTAAAAAGTGAAGGTGTTGTCCCCAATTCTCCCAGTTTTTGCCCAGCAAAATGAGGTGGCATTTAGGATAGAGAGTCTTGACAGTCTCTGAGGCCACCTCTGAGATTCTTTCCACATGTCCTTTTTGGAAGCATCTTTCACTTTTTCCTTAATTAAAAAACCCACCAGGTAGATGTAAGATGCATTTTTCTACTTCTTAAAGTTCGAAAAACAGAGAACAGTTATTGGATTTGGGATGATAAGGCAGATACACCTGAGGGCTGATCTGGCTTGGAAGTTCCTCTTTCCAAGGAGCAAATTTGCAGTTTGTGGTGTCCGTAGAGCAAAGTTACACAGTGGATAAAAATTATCTAACAGTAAAATTACCGAAACTCATGATTGTACCTGAAAATAATAAGGGACAACTTCTTAAAAAAAAAAAAAATAAGGCCCTTCAGAACTAGACATGCAAATGGTACAGAATTCCTTATCTGTGACACAACTTGAGAATGCATCCCTGGGAGTACCTGTTCAGCAGCCTGTGGCAAATGAAAAAGACAAAGAAAAACATCGCACTGGGAGTCATTAATTGAATTAATTAACCTAGTGACATTGTCATAGGAAGAATTTATCTGGCAACCAGCAGGAGCAGATCTCCAATCATTTCACCATGGCTAACAGATTAACACTCACAGGAGCCCTTGGCAGCTGGCTGTGAACATTGCAAATTATCAGAAATTAATTAGCCAAATGCTGTGCACCCATGTGGATATTTTTGGGTTTAAGTAAAGATTATGAAGCCAATAGCTCATCTGATGATTTATTGAGAGGAAACATCTTTGTTTGAACAAATAGGTTGCAGCATGGTTTTCTAATGGGAAAAAGAGAGAAAAAAAAGGAGGAGAAACTTACAGCAAAACCATAGGTACAAAAGCCAAACACTTGTAAACAGGAATGAAACAATCCCCTCTGAAAAAAAAGGATATATACAAATTAATTCAGAAAGGTCTATTATTTTTTGAGAACAGAAATAATTCTTTTTGAGTACTTTACAGAATAATTAAGTTTCCTCCTGCAGTCTATTAAACTGGGATTCAAATATTCAGAAGCACTTCTGCAAGATGGCTTTGTTCATCCAGATGTTAATGGCTGTATTACACATGAAAACCAGAATTTTAAGGGAACTGGAAGAGCAATATGGTCTAACCTAAATTTTTTTTGCAACCTCTTGTCAGAGTAACTGGCAACAACACCAAAGCACTTCAGAAAGACTCTTCTTGATACTACAGTGCTTCTTAGGAGTAGCCAAGGATTTGTCTAAAGTAAAGCCTTAACCTCCATGTGATTTAACCAAAAGTAAAACAGATTCTTTCTCACAGGTGGGTTTCAACTGACCCCTTCAAAAACTCTGTCACCCTCACCTTACAGTGTTTTGTTTGATTTTTATTTAGGTGAACTTGGAAAACTCCCGGAAGAAGTTTTTAAACATGCAAAATCGACCCTTAACCATCAATTGGGAAGTGCAATGTACCTGCATTTCAGAACCTCAATAATCCATGTTTTTGGAAGAGTGATGTTTACAGAATACAAGCAGTAACAAACTTAGCCCAAGAATGCAGAGATTCACCTGGACAAAGAGGGGAAAAGAGGGGCAGGGGGGAAAAGAAAAGGAGAACAGGCGAATTAGAGTGGAATATGTCTGGAAACACAGAGGGGATGTTGCTGACACTCAGTCCTGAGGCT
>VYXF01003810.1:121787-179729 GCA_013397295.1 Polioptila caerulea | reverse complement strand
CTACCCCCACCCAGCTCCTAATCACAGGTGTGGAATCCTGGAATTGCTCAGGTTGGAAAAGACCTCTGAGAACACCAAGTCCAACCATCAGCCCAGCCCTGTGCTCACCACTAACCCACATTCTCAGGTGCCACCTCCACACGTTCTTTGAACACTTCCAGGGATGGTGACTCCACTGAACTCCCTGTTCAATGCTTGACAACCTTTTCCATAAAGAAAATTTCCTTAATTTTCAACTTCAACCACACCTGGCTCAACTCAAGGCCATTTCCTCCTATGAGACAGACACTCACAGGCACCAGCTCAGCACACTCATTTGTGCTGGGTTGAAAATAAAAACTCCTCTGTATAGGAAATTGGAGGTTCCCAGTGTTACATTCTGCATGAGAACAATGCTTCCACCACAGAGTCTCCTCTAGAGCAGAATGCTCTGTGCTGATACCTGCCCAAAATTAGGGATGTTCTGCCAGTTTTGCCTATTTGTTGTTTGCCCAGCTCCCTGGCAGGTTACAGAAAAGGTGCAGGCAGCTGAGGAGCCCTGCCTGGAGAACAGGTCACACCTAGAAACCTGAAGCTCTCAGACACCCACAGTTTTCAGTGCAGCTAAAGCAGCTTTAAAAGCCTGTTATTTTCCAGTGTATTCCTGTGCCTGTGCTAGGGGATGTACAGGCACTTGTTAACATGTGTACTGTTCTAATTTTAAACAGCTCCTTCTCCTCCTGTGCTTGGAAGGAGACTTAGGGGAGAAATACCTCAGAAGTAAAATAAAAGGCAGCTTCTTGAAAGCTGATATCTCAGTTTCCATCTTCTTGAGAAGCCACTTTATCACAGCATGGATCTGACTCTTACATTGCATAAAACACCGACTCAGGGACTTGCAATTAAACTCCTAAATCCACATCCATGCACCAAAAAGAAAGCAAATGCCTTCATTTTTTTGAATGTTGTTTTCTTATTGCCTGGCTGTAGAAACTTGAACTTTATACTGGTATATATATATATACATATACATTACACCTTTTTATTTTCCTGTATATAAGTTGTTGTCTGCTTAACTCTACTGAGAAAGAATGAGTAAAGGCTACAATGAATAAGATGGCTAAATGGAAAAACACAGACAACTTAGTTATGGAATAATTTTCTTAGGACCTGGACATTTTTCACCTATTTTTTTACTATTATATCTTACCTTGTTTGTATTCTCACAGACCTCTTTCAATTATTTCTCCTACAAGACTTGTCATAATGTCCAAACTACATATATTAATCAATTTTTAAGTTAACCCATAATTTAAAAAAAAAAAAAAAAAGAAAAAACAGGAAAAACAACATTGCAAAACCAAGCTACAGCTGAACTCTTCTTTGCATAAACCTGTTGGACACTTCTAATTATACAGCACTCCAAGGAAAGTGAAAAACACCAAATACTGCTACTCTAAGCAGGTGTATCAGGATTTTCAAGAGTTTTTTGGCTGCAATCCTTGTGTGTGGATGCTCAGGCAAGGCAGCAGTGGAAGAAGGCTGGGGTTCATCCTGAGAATGACTTTGGAACCCCTGAGAGAATGTTGTGTCTCATGTCCTGAGTGTGGCACCGAGCCAGAGGTAAAGAGAACTCAGCTGTAACAGGAGCCTTTCTCTTTAGGTGTGAGAAACCCAGGGGCTTGTATTTTTCAGGGCTTTTTTTCTTATTTTTCCAAAATTTTACTTTCAAACAGAAGAAATCACCAGCATGTGATACAAAGTTACACAGGTGTCTGATTCCTTCTGTGGATCCTGTTTGGAGCTGTCATGTGTGCCCTGTGTGTTTGTTCTTACATCACAAAAGCAGTCCTTGATATCCCTTCAGCTCCTCACACCCAAACAGAAATAATCTTCCCAAGGGCTTCCCCCATGAAAAGACTGCAAAAAACACTTTCTGCCCAAGTTTTATTGTGCCCACACGACAACAGCTTGTGTTTTTTCTACATCAGGAAACCCTTTCATGTGTTTTCCCTCCCCCTGCCCATTATCAAACTCACTGCATAAAACAAAACCTGGGGAAACGCAGCCGCTTTGACCAGAAATTTTCAGAAAAATATGGTTTTTGTTCTGCTGCACTTTCCTGGGTGACTTGTCATGTCAAATAGTGTCAGTCACGTCTGATGTGGTGACTCTGTGGCTGCTGCACCTCGGTGAGGGCTGCCAGATGAGCCACCCGCTGGGAAACTCCAAACAATGCACTTCCCAAAAAGCTTAACCCTTCCTGCTCACAGCCAACTGCACCCTCATGTGCCACCACAGAGCCACCACCCACTCCAAGGGGGAAAAAAAATCAGCCCTGGCTTTCCAGAGGTGAATTTTTGACTTGGTATTAACACAGAGGACAGCGGCTCAACACCCATTATAAAAACTGTTTTCAGTACATTCTTCATTTTTCTATAGATCTAGAATATTTTGCTCAAAATTCCCAAGGAACAGATAGGGCAGATTGTTTATTTATGTAATTAATCCAGTTTTCCAGCTTGCAGAATTGAGTATACAGGTGATACATTGCATTTGGAGTTACTGGCAATGCTCATCTGCATCTGCAGCTATTGGGGCTCCATAACTGAAACAGCAGCAGGCAGTTCCTGGAAAAAACAGCTCACCATGGTTTTACAAAAGCATTTTTTCTGCCTAAATATGGTGTTTTAGTAAAATATTTATTGGATGATGAAAAATTTGGGAGCTGGCCACATTAGGGTTATTCCCCCCTTTTATTTAAACACATCAATGAGACACAGCTGCTCTGGGATGTACTTTTTTGAGGAGAAACTTCTCCCATCAGATTTTGAAGGTAATTTTCTACTTATTATATTCAGGCAATATATTCATGGTATTATTCCTCACAGATTTCTGCTTTCTTGAACAAAGGCTACTCCAGATACCTACTTAGATACAACCTAACAACACAGAAATAATTGTGCTGCATTACACTAATGCAAGTGTTTTACCCATGGTCCTTAACACATTTCAACATAAAGTAAGATTCTTTTGCATAATGATTAGATCTCAAAAAATCCCCAAACCACACACTGTTTATCTGTACAATCTTCATTTTAGCTATTTTATCTATTTAAAAATAATCCATCAGCAAAGAAAATGGATATTATCTTGACTGTAATGGTATAATTTTTAGAGTTTCATTAGCTACGTGTGGAAATATGAAATCAGGAGGTGTCTAAAAAAATGAGAAGGAAATATTCTCAGAAGAGTCAAACAACACATCCCCAACTACAGACAGACAGAGGAACAAGGAAGTCATCAGCCCAAGGCTGATCAGCAAAGGTTTGTCTACAACTTGCAGTCAGACCAACTCAAAATCAACAATTTCATGGCCAGCTGTTGATGAAAAGTGTTTGTATGTCTGTGATGTTTAGAGGTGGCATCTTGATTAATAAACCAGACCAATAAATGCTAACATTGTGTCACTGGATGGATTAAATGCTGATTAAATGATACATTTCCACATGCAACTCTAAATAGAAATTGTGTTAGCAGCTACTTTGAGTGCAGTCCCTAAGGGTCTGTTCTCTGCTGCTTCATATTTCTATTAGTGCCACAAGGAAAAAGGCAAACATAAAAACATCACTGATAAAAAACAGAGAGTGGGAGAATGTTAGCTAAAAAAAAGACTGGACCAGAAATACAAAGTAAGGCTTGGTAAATTATGCACAAATACAAGCAGAACCACATCTCAGTAGAGCCAAATGTAAAATCACAGACCTGGAAAATGAAGTGTGCAGGCCACAACAGCAGGCTGAGGAATCTACCTGGGAGGCTGGAAGCTTTAAAAAAATCTGTGGGGTTGTGGATAAAAATCAGTGTCCTGCAAAATAAAGGAGCAAGGGGCCACTGTAATCTTGGGGCACACAAGCAGCAGAATCTACAGGAACAGCAGGAGTTTTACCCTCATACCCAGAATTGGGGCTACTGTTCCTGAGATCTGACATTTACAATACAAAAATGATACCAGAGAATCCAAGGGTCAAGAGAAAAGGCACATGAGTGAGTAAAAGGCATTTTTAAAGATGATATTCTACTGACATACTGACCTTGCAGCAGTTCAAAGGGGAGTGCACTGCCTGGGTGATTCAGGAAGTTAAGTTAGATGCCCACAGTCATCCCCACTGCCTCTCAAATCCACGGCATCCACTGAAGAGTGGGCCCTAAGTCTGGAACAAAAACTAATGCTGATATTCAAGATAACTGCACAGAACCCCACTCTTAGAACAATCAATGTGCAATCCTGTTGATCATGAACTTCAGTTTGTCCCTCCGAGCCAGGAGCTGGCAAAACTTTGCAGAATAACAGAATAATTTGGGTTGGCAGAGACCTTCAAGATCATCAAGCCCAACCTGTGACCAGTCCCCGCCTTTGTCACCCAGCCCAGAGCCCTGAGTGCCACATCCAGGTGTTCCTTGGACCCCTCCAGGGATGGGGACCCCAAACCTCCCTCCCAAAGTTGAACAGCCCTTTCTGTGAAGAAATTCCTCCTGGTGTCCAAGAAATGCTACAAAAATCCTAAGAAAAAGCCTGAGAGAACATCTTCACCTCTACAAGAGCTGCACAAAATGCTCAGAGCAGTTGTTCCCAGTGGGAAGGGGAACCCTGGAACAAGGGGATCTTGCAGCCTTGTGCTATTGATCAGCTGCACTCAGCAAGGACAGGGTAGGCATTGAGGGACCACTGCAGTCACTGCCAGTCAAGGTTACACTGGTGTAGGAGAGAGCAGAATACTCTTCACTGAGAAGAGGGGAAGATTTTTTAAATCTCTTTGCTGAAAAGAAGTTGTGTTCCGTTGTTAAAATCCAATCCATTATTTTAAAGCTGTGGAATTTATTCAGATCTGCTGGGAGGACAGGATTGAAAGCCACCCACTAAAAGATTTTACTTGCATTTATTTTGCTATTCTGACATGAGAGGAGCCCAGGAGTTATCCCAGCTTTGAACCATCTTAAGTAAAACCTGTTGCAGCTTTATGAGATTTGAAAGGAGACACTGACTGACCAACAGTTCATTCCTCCACAGGATCATTCCCTTATTTGCTTGCATTCCTCAGCCAAGACTGAGGTGCTGTGAGCAGGCAGCCTCCTCTGCAACTGCAACCTGAGAGGAAAAAGACCCTGCAATGATAAATTCCCACCTGCATCAAACACTCTTATCTTCTTCCCATTTCTTGTGCCCTCTCCCACTCACCTGGAACTGAACACTTCCCCTTTGTTTTATCTTATCTTGGAAACAAGGAAATGCCACGAGTTACATGTCAATATGACCTCTGTGAACTAGGAAAAAGCTGTCTAATGTAATGCCTTGTGGCTCCATTAAACCAGTTAAAGATGCAGCTTGAATTCTAGCAGTGCTGGGAAAAGAAAATATGCTTTAGGCTGTGAGTTTAAAAAATGTAAGGAGGTTGGGGAAAAAGAGATCCTTCAGAAGATGAGCTTACACAGAAGTTGCCCACAATTCGCTTTAAACTCTTTTTTCCCTCCCTATTAATTGAATATTTTCACTTTGTATTTATTTCATGGATTGCATTGAAAACATCAGCTTTTTAGGCAATCTAAATGTTAACTGGGGAAACTGGAGTGATCTCTGAGAAAATGGTTGGGAATTTTCTTTCCATATTACAGCAATCAGTGTAGGAATAAGCAAGACAAAACATTTGTAATTTTGAGATTTTCTTTGCTTTGTCAGTGTACAAATTCCCCCATGGGGACTGAGTTTTTCTTTCACCTCTCCTCTTATACTGCCATATCAGACCACACTTTTTGACCAGGCAAAGTCGAGGTGCATTAATACTTTAATACACATTAATGCATTAATAAATCCTCTCCTAGGCCAGAGCACATGGTCCCATTCTGGGCTCCCCACGCTGACCATGTGCAGTGTTTAGCAGAGCAGGGCTGTGCTGCAGGAGCAGAGCAGGGGGCTGATGCTCCCCAAGGACATCAGAGATGGTTGTGAAGTCCCTGGATTATGCAGAACAAAATCCTGAAAGGGTTACCTGGAAAGTTCTGCTCTCCTGCACTTGGTTCTTGCCTGTGAGTGGCACCAGCACCAGACCAGAGCTGCCTGAAGCCAAGGCTGAACTTTCTGATACAGACCCCTATGCACCAGAAGGGACACGAGTTTCCTGATGCTGTGCAGGTAGAAAAAGTCCCTTTTTACTACAACATTAAACTAAACAAAGTCAAACAGACCTTAAAAACCTCTTAAGACCTTTGGAGAATGAAGGAAGACAATATTCCTGCATGAATGTTACCTTACTGATATTCAGACTTATCTGAAGATAGATAAATATATTTGACATTAAATATATGCCAAGCACATAAATACATTTTCACTGGCCAGATTACCACAGAGACCTCACCCACACACACCCTCTGCAGCACTATGCATTATTTTGGTGGGGGATTCATCTCACTAAGTAGATAATCTGGTGTGACCTCTTGTATGAGCACCTACATGAAGGTCTCACACATCAGACCAGTTTTTTGCCTTTCCTATAAAGGAAAAGCTGCAGTGAGTGCTTCCAGTGACGTGCTTGGTCCCTGACAGTACCAGAGTGACAATGCTGGGGTTTAGGGGAACAGGGTGATTTCTGGGTGCACATACTGCAGCAGTGTCAGCAAGGTTTGACAAAGTTACCTTGGATTACCTTCAACTGCAGCTGCCTTTGATTTCAGTCTGACTCATACATGAAAATAATTAGCAAAAAGTGCATAATGTAACAGAGGTATTTGCAGATTACCTGAAAATGGTTTGTATTTCTTAATTCCCACCCCACAGGTGAGGTCAAGAAGCCACTTCCCTGTGGGCCTGTCTGAGTGCAGAGAGGACCTGCAGCCACAACTCGGCCACATCTGGAGATACTTGATCCTGCATGAAAAGAATTGGTGAATTTGATGAATGCCTTGCTGAGATGAAACCTGGAAGCCCTCAGGTGTGGCAACAAGATGCATTGGGAGATATCCCACAGAAATACAGATCCTGCTTTATCAGATGACATTAAACTGGATTTATATTTCACCAGCTTCATTTTAAGACCAAGGGAAAAGTAACACATTTATTACTCTGAATGCAGAGGGACAGCACTCACAGACCTCCCTCCTCACCCTCCCAGCACGAGATAACTTTTCCAAGAGTGGAAGACAACCCTGTTTCTACAGCCAGAACTCTGCAACTGCTGTAAGCAAAGAAATTTCTCCAGGAAAGACAGGTGGAGTGAAAATCACCAGCTGGTAAATGAACTCATGGTGGAACAGTAAGAAAATGCAGTGCACTGGAAAGAGCCAACCCAAGAGACCCTCTGGTAGCAAAGGGCTGCCTTGTGACATTGCCCCTGCCTGGGACATCTTCTGGGGACAGTGAAGGGCCACGAATCACAGCGAGCTGCTTGGGAGAGAGGAGTTTGACTTCTGACCAAGGCACTGAGCCTTGGCTGTGGGCAGGGAAGGGGGACCCACATGAAGGAGATCACTGACTTTGGAGACAGGACTCAGCGAGGGTTGGAGCAAAAGATGCCAGGTTTCCCCTCCCTCTGGGTTAACACAGCAGGAAGGGCACAGAAGTAACAAATTCGACACAAAATTTTACTGGAAGGAAAAGATACTGAAGTCAGATTCTCAACCAAATGCTTCACTCCCTGCACTTTCACAGACAAAATACCTTGTGCCAGTGGTACAAAAAAAATTTGTATTAAAGACTGCATGCAGTGCAAAACAGTGGGCAAGAAGGAATGAGCACTTAAAAAGTCTTTCTGTACCCTCTCACTGTTTAAAGTTACATTTACCTACTCTTTATGCTACAGAGATAGCTCTGATTAATCTTATTTCTGTCCTCTGAAACAAAAGATGTGAATTATATTTTCGTGAACTATTCTATGAAGCATCCTTGGTCTGGGAAAATAGCTAAATGTTTTTTGTAACATCAGTAGAAACAAAGCAAGACTAATTATTCTGTATTAAAGCTTTTCATGGATTCCAAAAATCTTTTGAAATGGGAGAGTACCTATCAGCTTCTATTTTAACAGGAAATTTTAGGAGAATATGAAAGGCATTTGGCTGCTCTGCAGAATGAGTAATTTGAAAAGCATTTACTCTGGAAGAAAATGCAGGTATTGCTTCTTGCTTCTCCCCCACACCACGCACGCACAGGAGGAAATGTTTTGAGAAAATTACTTTAATTTTGCTATTCTTCTTGTAATAGAGGCTTTGTTACCAAGGAAGGACTCAGGGCAGGGTGGCACCTTCCTGGGGCTGGGAGCTGAGGGCAGATTGATGTTTAAATTTGCAGAATGCTTTATAAAGTGGGAGAAAGGAAATGAGAACCAAAACAAGGAAAGGGAGTTATTGGTCATGGGGAAAGGTGCTGGGGTGTGATGAGAACAGCCAGGAGCAAGGGATGCTGCAGGAGCTTGGCAATCCAGGGCCAAACTGGGGGGGAAATGAGGCACAAAATTCCCTGAGCTGCAGTGGGAAGAGGGGAAAGGAGATGGTGTGGCAGTAGTAGAGCAGGACAGCCAGAACAGCAGAGTTTTGGCACTGTCAGTGAGGAAGGGCAGGAGGGGTGCAAAGTGTTTGTCCAGCTGGGAATAAGGTGGCAGCTACAAGGGATTCTGGAAGTGTTATTTGAGAGTGTTGTAACTCACCATTTCCACTGGATTTCTTCAGGTTTGTCTGGGATCTACAGCCACATCGCCCTATATTTGTAGATTCCCTCATTATATTCATGTCTGGGGTAGTTCTTGCTTTGAATTTAAGGAATTCAAACATGTATAACCTGGGATATGTTGCTTAGAAAGCCATCCCATGGACAAGTGGCATGATTGTGCCACCAGAATGGAAACTGAGCTGAGCTGACAGGCACATCACTCTGTAAGTCATGAATTTTAATGGATTTTAATGAATCTAGAGTCTGTGGCTGATCTTAAAAGTGCTCAGTAAAACTCCACCAATGCTTCCTTTGCTTATAAATTATTAGCATTTATTTCACCAAGGAAAGACACTGAAACAGCATCTTTTTGATCAAGACTTCATGTTGTTCTGTTACTACTTTCTGCCCATGCAATTAATTCAAGTAAATCTTGTAGGATTATATTAATGTGCAGGAGAAACAACCCTTCCTCTGTTTCACAGTTTAAGAGGATCCTTTCTGGCTCACCCAGAGCAAAATTAAAGTCACAGGGAAAAGAATGAAAAATTTGGCACTTTGAGCTTGTTATTCTTCAAAACAAGATCTCTGAAGCAAATATAATGTGAAGTTCCAGTGGGTGATAAATTTGGTCTTTGGCTGATGTCATTCAGCCTTTTCTCCTTGCTGCTTACTCAGGAGTATGTCACCACAGAATTTAAGTGTCTCCTCTCACATTTTCTGGATGTGGTTATTCCTGAGGAGAGCATTCACAGGGACCAGCTCAAACCAGGGCCCAGAGCTGTCAGGAAATCACACAGCACAATCTGAGAATTCCTGATAGGTCAACCTTGATCACATTTGACAGCAAAATCTGCCTTGATCCCCTATTCAGAAATAACTCATTAAGAAAATATATGCTTTTACCCAAAGTGCTGAGCCCAAATATGAATGAATAAAACTGTTTCTAAAATCACTGAATTCTCATTACAATCAGCAGGAGGATCTGGCTTCTCTGAACATCAGAAAACCTGAGCATTTATTCATTTATCAGATGCAGCCTTAGAACCCTGATTATATTTTGTAATACCTTGTGATACAGCTCACTGATAGAGGAATCCAACCACACCAGAGGTGTTAAACATTCCTTGACTTTAAAAAGGTACAGAAAAATCTTTTTATCCTGTTCTAGTTCTTCTGTTGCTCTCATCACAATATCAGACTGGAAGGCAATGAGGAGCCTGATTTCCTATATCTATGCAGATGGGAAACTTTGTAATAACCTGGAAATTCCCTGGACAAATTCCTGCCTTCATTTCGTCCTGCTTTGGGAAGCCCTTTTGACTATGGATGATGATATCCAATATCAAAATATTCTTTTATTTTACAATACATACTGTTAATGCTAAAATGCAATGTTTACACCAACTAAGTGCCAAGGCAGCTGCTTTTTGACAAAAAATCATCAGAGCAGTTCATAAAGCCAAGAGTTTTTTCATGTTTGCAGTGTCAGTCAAGCTGCAGAGATAAGGACAAACCAGCTCATCACTCCTGTGGTGAATCTGGATCCAAAATTAGACCTACACAGACAAAAATGTGTCCTTTCTGACAGGCCACTTTCTTTTCAGTTGAAACTTCTTGACATATTGTGGTTCACACTGTGAACATGCTCTTGTATGCATCCAGCAGAGAAAATCCTGAGTCATAAATAGGATTTCTGCTCGCTAAAATAATAATCATAAATATGTGCCAGTAAAGCCACATAAAAGCATCCTAATAACTGGGCTTAGATCAAACCATCAGCATCTGACTGAATGTTAATCACTAGGAAATGTCTGCTCATGTCTGCCTTAAACCTTTCCTTGTTTAAAACAAGTAATCATCCCACTCTGCCAGTGTCAAGCACTGCTTCACTTCCTTATTTTTGTCACTTCTGAAAGAAACCCTTCTGCTGAGGATGTGTCCAAAACCAAAACTGTTGTTCAGAAGTGAATCCCACTTCCATTAGAAAGGGCAGAACTGTGATATCAGGGACATCACACAAATGTATCTTCAAGATCACTCAAATATTTCCACAAAAGGGAATATGTAATTTTAAAGAAAGAAAAAAAAAGGGAAATCTACTAATCGAGGGGAAATATTTTTGTTAACATTCACAAAGCTCGCTTGCATTTACATTTTACTTGGACTGAATCACTAAAAGGATTAGGAGGGCAGTCAATCAACGGGGAGGAAAAGCAAAGTTTAAGCAGAGCCTATTTTTAGCTTTGCAAGCCCCATCACGAGGAAGCTCCCAGCCCTGGGCACAGCCAGCAAAGCACTGGGGTTTTGCAGACGAGCCACGCTGCAGATCCATTTTTTTCCAGGATGGCTCTTTCTGCCCAGCTTTGTGGGGAAAATCAATATCTCGTTTTCAGACGTGTAAATGCGGCCGTCTCTCCAAAGTGCCCCGGTCAGTTTACCACACGTTCAGCAGCTGCTTCTTTCCAGGCTATCCCACGATTCCCAGCCTATGAGGATTGACAAGGCAATGATAAACTAATGTGCCCCCTCAGCTCTGTGCTCAGCCCATTGTTCCGGCAGCTGAGACCCTCTGCTTCTATTTGCTTTCTCCCACATACATTATTCAACAGCCCAGGAAAAGGCCAAGAACCTCTTTCATTCAGGAATTCTGTATTAAAATAATCAATTTCGAACTGAAGCGGGGAAGGGAGACTTGCTACAGGCCAGGCCTGTTAAATAAGCCACCAGCCCCTTCCATTTGCATTGGAATCATGCTATCATCAGGCAATATATTATTATATTTTTTATCCATAGAAGGAAGAAGAAACCTCAGAATACTTTCCTCTCTTTCTCTGCAAGGGCACTAATTATAGCAGCACCTTCCTAATGGCTTGTTTTGGCACTGTTTCCATTTATGAGGGTCTATGTAATAGGCTACATGGGCCACAACCTGATTTAGAAATTCTTAAGGAGGGAAAGGGATTCATAGATCCACAACAGACAGAGAAGCTGGATGTTACAATTAACTTAGAACACTTTTTTTTAAATGTTCTAACAGAGGGTGGAAGGCCCATTGCTCTGTGAAATGTTTTCCTGGCATTAGAACATATTTGGCTGTGCCAGAAGATGCCAAACTCTGTTAAGTCATCAACCACAAGACTTTCAAGTGCAACATTTCTCCCACCAGAACGGGGCCACAGGGATAAAGGCAGGGCAAGTCATCATTGTTGCATGTCATGGGTTGGGTTTTTTTCACTATGGCACATTTAGGGAGAATAAGACCACCACCTTCAGAAAAAGGCAAATGAGTCTGTTCTACAGAAAAAGAGCAGCAACCCCCTGCAAAAAGCCCTGAACAGAGGCACTGGTTTTTATGGTGCTGATTTGGTCTATTTAGCAGGGCCAGTTCTGCTCACTCACCTCTTCCTACTCCACTGCAGAGCTCTCAGTTAAACTTTTCCTCTCACATTTCGAGTCGTGCACTTTATTGCCAGCAGCACTTTTGATTTCCTCACACTTGCCATTTCTGCAGGTCAATAACATAAAAGAAACAAAAATGTCAACAGATAAAGTATGAAAACCCCAGGCCCATGGCTGGGGGAGTCAATGGGAGGCCTCTTACTGCCTACAAATGGTGTTGATCATTGATCCTTTCTGTGATGGTGTTTTTCCTCCTGTTCTGCTCGAGGTATCACGATAGCTCCTCGTTGTGAACGTTGCACCCACTCTTTGACATTTCTGCTAACCAAGAATTGTCACTGTTGTTTAAAAATGATTGATGGTTAGACTTCAGTGAGTAAAAAACTTTGATGAGTACATTTTATATCTACTTCACATCATCAGCCTGGTAAGCACAGGGGTGGTGAGTAACTAATTAAAGCTGGTCGTGAGTAACTAATTAGGCTGGTGGTGAACAAGCTCTGCTCAACTTCATTAAAGGGGAAAAGCTGCACTAAAAGCCCCCAAAAGTTTCTGGATGGTGTCTTGGCTGTGAAAGCAAACAAAATATAAAAGTTTAGATGCTGTTTTCAAAAGTCTGAACTCACATCTCAGTGGGGAATAGAAAATAAAGATATTTACCCCATTCTGATACCAGACAGAGAATTTCCTATCAGTCTGTCCTGATGCTGACACCAAATCTACACATTTAGAGGCTGCTATTCTGACAGGAAAATCCAACAAATGTTTGATGCTGGAAACACACAACCTAAAGTGAAAAAGGCTAAATGTCCTGGGATTTATGCTCATGAGTCACTTCCACAGCTCAAAATGCTCAGTGAGTGAATAAAACATTCCAGAAAGTGCCGTGTACAGCATGAGGCATCCAGCCCCAATGAGCTGATGATTTTTTGCCAGCCGATGAGCAGGGCCACAGAACTATTCAGACTTTTGTTTTGCACTCCAGAGAGTTTGGTTTCATAACTCTGCAAGAGATGGGCATGAGACTCACCTAGAGATGAGCCAGTAAAACATTTCATTGTGTCCAGATTTTCCATGGGCTGAGCATACCAAGCCCTCCCATTTCCACTGTGCAAAACAAATCAATCCCTGCTGTTGGCACCAGCAGTTTTGAGGGTAGGAAATCATCGACGTGACAGTGAGGAGTAAGAGAGGAGAAGTTAAATCTCACACCTTTGCACAAACTATTCACTTGGTAGAGCTGAGAGCAGCTCAGAAGGACAGAAAAGAACTAATTTAGGACAAGATAAAGAATATTTCAACCCCTTCTCCTGCCAGGCCAGGGTTTCAATGAGAAGGAAATTTGGAAGCAGGAGCAGCAACGTTTGTGGCAGACTGACCCAAACTGTGCAGGTCAAGAGCTTCAGTCCTGGGAATTTCCCACTTTGTTACAAAGCTCTACTTCTGGACATAGTCACCCATTACCATGAAATCTCTAAAATTAATTCAGATTATCCAAAGTATAGAAGCAACCCAAAACATTTCTAATTTAAACAGCACAGCTGGTCCCAAGATGCACAAGTAGTTTCTAATAAAAGCAAGCATGCAATTCTTCTGTACTGAGTTTGCAGGCTAGAAAGCCTCCAACTTGAACCAACCAGGGTAATTATATAATTGGGGGTAGAAAAAATGTTAGGAAGTGAGACTTTCTTGTACAACTCACTCAGTGTTTAAGAGTGAGATATCTCATGATGTGCCAAAATCTTGTGGCCACTGTAAACCAAACTCTATCTTTCATTCTCTTCTAATGAGCTGGTTCAAAATGCACATTGATACAAAAAAGAATGGAATTCAAGAATCTATACAGGCAAACTACAGAGTTCTTTTTTTGTGGTTGTGTTTACCTTTTATAAGTGTCCCACCAAGCTAAATGCTTTAGTAACTGTGGGCAGCTTCAGTTCCTCATTATTAGATCTTTGGAGTAATTCTTCTGCAGCATTCAGCACGTGAATTTATTCTGCAATTCACACTCAATGCCTGCAGTAAGCCCAACTTGTACAAAGACAAAATGCTGTCAACATTTATCTGCTGCTTTACACATGCCTGGAGCAGAGCAAAGGGAAAGTGGCAAGCATTTCCATTCCTGGACTCAAAACAAGCTGCATTCACTTAGTGCAGGATAAAAGGCAGAGTACAGAGATGGAAAACTGAAGGGGAAGGGAAAGAGTAAGGAAAAAACAAGAGGAAAAAAAACTGTGGGGAACAAAAACCTATTCAAAAGAGAAGGAAGGATAAAATCAAATATATGATCAAAGAGAAAAAGAAATCTAATTTGTAAAAATAAACTTGTGACAGGCTCCCAGGAGCACGCAGAGCTCAGAGGAGCCCAGTGGCAGCAAGATCTGACCTCTGCCAGCCTGGGTGACATCAACCACCCCAGTGACACTGCAGTGCCAGCAGGCAGGGATTCACCCACTCCAGCACGAGCCTCTGCTCCATCCTGAGCATCCAAGCAGGAGTAAGAAAAGATTGTCTGCAAATGGGCAGGAACAAACTCACACAGAGAAAGAAAAGTCACCAAACTGCAGAGAAAATGTCCTGATATCTGTACAGGATAATGAAAAATATTATTCTGGTAGAGTTAGGAGGGAGAACCTCACAGAATGGGTAATTCAAAGATAAGCCATATGGGTCCTGTGCAATTATGGCTGCTTCAAAGCACATTTTTTTTCTTGGAAATTGATGTCTATGCTAAAAATCTTAATGAAGATGTACAGGTTCCTTTTGTTTTTTCTGAAAGAATTGTCAAAACATGCTATTTCTATAAGGTAAAAGTGAATACATATTTTTAGAAAACCTCATCATTCCAAATTCCAAGACTGTAACTTTCTGTTATGTCCAGTGACAAAGTCTTTAAACTCTCAGAATTTTTGCAGTAGCAGGAAATCCATTTTTATTGCTATCCTATTCCCTCCTTTCTTCCTTAAACAGATTTTGAAGAAAAGAGGAAGAGAAATAAACCCTGCTAAGCACTGATGAGCTGAATGGTTGATTACATCTCACGGGCCAGTCCTGGGAGGTGCCAAATCCCCCAGCAGGACTGGATGGTGCCCAGCACTTTGTTGGGAAGATCCTTGGCAGGACTGACATGAGCTGTGATACCCCAGAGCTGCTCCAGAGAAGGGCTGAGCATCCTCAGCGTTGATTCCTTCTCCTGGGGTGCTGAGTTTGGGTCACTTTCTTACAGAATTTGTTCCCAGAAGTTTCCAAGGGGCTGATTTCTGGATGCTTGTGGGTACTCGTGGGTGCTTGGGAAAGACAGAGGAAGCAGCTGAGTCAGGGAGAGGGTGGCACTGAATACACCTCTGTCTCAGGGAGCTTTTGCTCTCAGAGGGAACAGCCAGTGTTTGGTTTTGGACAGTGGGGAGATCTCACCAGCCCTCACCTGCAGCTCAGCTCGGAGTGACTTTTGTGTGTCCCCTGGGAATTCAGACCCTGGTCTCTCCCTGCCCTGCCAGGAGCTGCTGCCCCATTGCCCTGCACCTGCTGCTGTCTCAGTTTTGCTCTGGGTCTCTCCACACTTTCTCCTGTCTGCCAGGAGGTTCTCTACAGCTCCAGCTTCAAATACCCCTCATCCCTGGGGACTCCTGCTCGCTCCAGAAAGGTGCCAGCCTTGGAGAAAACTGTGACTGTTTCCCAGCTCTGTTTGTTGTTAATGCTGTAGTTATTGTTATTTTATCTTGTTAGTAAAGAACTGTTATTCCTCTCCCAACATCTTTACCTGAGAGCCCCTTGCATTCTCCATTCCAAGGGAGGCTCCTGCTTTTCCCTGGCAGCCACACCTGTCCTCACACACAGACATGGCCAGTCACTGGGCAGGATGCGGCCTCAAAGCTGCCTGGCACACTGTCCCGTTTTTTGGGGGGATGATTTCAGTGATTTTCAGTGATTTCAGTGATTTCAAAGCTGCCACAGCCCATGTGGCAGCAGTGCTGGTGTGAGGGGCTGCACCCCCAGAGCCCAGAGAGGAAATGGGGCAGAGCTGCTGCCCTGGGATCCCCCCAGAGCCCCGGGCACGGTCTGAGCCCCAGCATCACCCGGGGAGGGCGGCCCGAGCCTGGACGTGTTTTCTGTGCTAATCTGAGAGCTGGCCCAAATCCCAGCTCTTGGGTCACTTGTACACAGGGTTCTCATTGTGAGCCGGGGGGGAAATGGCAGCCTCGCAGTTGGGCTTTGAAACTATGCATTTTTTAAAACTTGTGTATGCATAAGCCTCTTATTTAATGAATGACTCCCTTTGTATTTACATGTTCCACCATCCACAGGACAAATAGGGTTTAGTGGTTTGAGAATGAAAACTTCTCGTCCTCAAGGGAGGGGGGAAAAAAATAGCTGCAGCTATTTTATGGAAGTGGTAAAAAATCAATTAGCCCCTTAGTTGTAGATCTTACCTGATCTCCAAGGCATCCTGTGGACATAAATGTTGGGGTGTGATATCATAGTTTAGCAGCATTTTAATACAGAAACATATTCTTTTTTAAGTTACATATTCCACAGCTTCGATCAGAAAAAAATTCTGACATAAATCTAACTGAAACACTTTGGATTCAGTGCAGCTGAATTCAGATCAAAAAGTGGTCAGAAAAGTTATTTTAGTCTGCTCCAGATCATTATCCTAATTTAGAAGGGTCTTACCAGACTGAAGGCTTCTTAATCTTACACCCTTTTTTGTCCTCCCTTCAAATTCAGCTGATAAATGGAATATGTGAAATAATAAATAAATATAAAATATACGGCAGAAATCATTTCAAAGGATTTAGCAGCCAAGATAGGAATGCACAGAAAGCAGAATTTTAAGTTGTCTTGATTTCCAAAAGGAAATAGTTATAAATTAGTTCTAGGGCACTCTGATTCATTTATAAGAGTGGTTCAAGAAACTCTTCAATATTAATTAGTAGCCTGTGAATTCAGCCTATGCAATTATGATGAGACAGTTCTTTGGGTATGAAAGAACTAACTTATCATATTTTTGAATTCGCCATCTCTAAGCTTGAATATTTTTGTATTTCCATATTTCTCAAGTAGCACTTAATTTAATCTTATCCCCATTTCTTTCAATAAACCATTGTTGTGTCTCTTAAGCAGCACAGCTTCCTCCTCTAACTCATCTCCCCGTGAAATTGGTTTAATGAAGCAGAAAGGTATGAAGCATTAACAACACTGGAATTCATGTGGTAGCACTTCATTTTTCAGAGGCACTCACATTTCCTACCTAATTTATAAAATCAGCACACAAATGATTTTTATCACAGCCATTACATCAGTATAAATTACTGCCTTTTCTATAACACGGCAGTTAGTCAAACTGTTGAAATTATATCTATTAGTCATAGAGAGGAGGAGGCAGAGAGAAAAACTTGTAGGAAAGATTTAGTGTAAAATAAGGACTGATAGCAGCCTTATTGAAACACTAATATTAATTTACCAAATGAGCCCAAAGCGCCGCTATTTTGCAAAGGAAAATTAAAAATACACAAAGTGAAGCAAATGGGTCAATTTGTAAGGAGCCAGAAAGGAAATTCGGCAAACAAGCCAGGCTGTGTCAGAGGCACTCAGAAATGCAATTAGGGAGAAGTTCCTCACATGCAAGAAGGTACACATGCCTCACCTCCAGGCATTGCCCCACACTCCTCCCAAGCTTTCCCATTTACCCCCTTGCTTTGGCACTGCTCCTGTGCTTTTGTGAATGGCAGCTCCTCCAAAATCATCCTTATCCTCCTCACTTCTTCCACTGTCACGTACTTCTATCCTGCCTGTTCCTTCCCAGACCAGTAGCAATCAGCCCCTACCGCACAATTTTGGCCACACAGCCAAAATATAGTAAGTCCTGTTGAAAAAACCTTTATATCCTCTTCTTCCCCAGGGAGTATAACCTGCTTTTCCAGGACCTACATCCCAATTTCCAAAATTCAGCCTATAAGAAAACAACTGTTCGATCTGCAGAGGCATCACACACTTGAAAAGACTTCAAATTTTCCCTGCTCTCTAAATAATCAGATCAGCCTCCACCAGATCTGCTGCCGGGATTTCAAGTGTGTCCTGGGTTTCCCTTCCTGTTTGCTGTTCCCCAAGCTCGACTCCTTCCAGAGCTGCTCTGTAAATTCACTGTCAGAGCTCTGCCTGTGAGGAGCTGACACCTGAGAGGGGCACGGCACAATCTCACAGGAAATTCCCTTTCACATTCAGGAAGATGCTCGCCCCTTAACTTTGATTCTTGCTCTCCCTTTTCCAATTATTTCCCCTTGATGTGCTCCCTGCCTTGGATCCGATGGGAAGCCTCGGAGGCAGGGGCCACTCCTTCCGATTTGTGCTCTCCCAGCAGGCAGCACAATGGCACACGGGGCTGCTCGGACACTGCTGGATGCCACGGGCATTAGGGCCAAGGAGGATTAAATCCAGTTTAACAGAAAAAACCCAAAATCTGAACTGATGAGATTGGCAGCGCAGCGGCAAAAAACCTGCAAGGGGCACAGAGGTCCAGCTGCCTGCCCTTGCTGTGTTTTCCTTTGTGTTTTGATCTCCTTCTGCTTATGGTTTTTATTAATTAGCCTTTCCCTCTCTGCAGCATCAGGGTGGTTTTGCCCGGTTTTCTCGGTCTCCAGCCCCCGGAATATCGGTGGAGAAGTGTCTGCTGATGGCACCTTGTGGCTGACCCAGAGAAGTGCCTGGGAATGCGAACGAGCATGAAGTAAGCCATGAAAATATCAAGAAAAGGAGAGCAAATCCCTCCTGTCACAGTGAAGGCTGCAAAAAATGGTGCAACTCTGCAGACACTTCCTTGCCAAGGAGGCACAACCCCTGCCCGCTGCCCCCCAGTCCCTCGGACAGTCCTGGTGTGCACACAGGGGTGCTGGCCCTAAACCTCCTCCCAGCAGGAGAAGGGGACAGGGGTGGCAAATCCATCTGATCCCCTGTGTGAGGGGCAGGAAGGAGCCAGGGGTGCCGCCAAGAGCCCCTGAGAGCAGGGCCAGCCTCGCTGGGTGCCATCCTTGGCCGCAGAGGAGGAGGGCAGCCTGAGCCCAGGGCTCAGTTTCTGGTCTGCACTGGGCAGTAAAGGCTCTGACCTCCAGAGCAGCCCTTTCTGCAGCCCTTTCCAGAGGCACTGCAGGCCCTGCTGTCACGGGATGAACTGGGGTGAACCTGCTCTGCAGAGCTGGTGATGCTGGGGACACCCCAAATGGCTGCTGCCCACTGCCCTGGAGACGTGCTGGAGTCGCCCACTCTGTCCCCTACGAGCCCAGGTGTGGGTGGCAGGTCCTAAATGAGCCCAGGTGTGGGTGGCAGGTCCTAAATGAGCCCAGGTGTGGGTGGCAGGTCCTAAACATCCTCAGACTCTCCAGGCACTGGCTGGTTTGCAGTCATGGCCAGGCCTTGGTGTGGTGTCACTGCGGGGAGGTGGCCGGGTCACCTCCCTGCCCAGGACAGCCCCCAGGGAGGCACAGCCACGGGGCAGCACTGTCTCTGTGGGTGCTGCTGAAATCAGGTCCCCACACACAGAATTCCCTGACAGGATCCCCACAATGCTGGGATTAAAAGGCAACAAAGGGCATGGACCCAACCTGCAGATAAAGGACATTTGGCACCCGGTAGCATCGTGTGAGATGGGCCCTGGGTAGGGAGCAACAAATCACAGACACAGGGGGTACCTAAACCAGCCAAAGGTCTCCTCAGAAATTCTGTGATCACATGAAGAAGGCAAGACTTTGTCCTGAGCATTGAGCAATAAACAAAGCAGTTTTAAAAGAGGGCTGCTTCTCATTTAATGTGTTTTCTCAACTTTGGTTCAGTTTATCTCCAAGTACCTATCCTGCCTGTATTTCTAGGTCTCACTCTGGTTTATATTATCTTAATTATGTCATTATCAGAATTACCAAAAGTTTTGAAGTTCTTTTAAGAGCTGGCTCCAAGTTTCTGCCCCCAACCATGTTCAGTATATGTGAAAAACACACTTGGAGAGGAAAAGAGGAGTCCAAGATCACCTGAGATCAGATCTGCATTCCAGAGACAGGAACACACAATTATGAGAAGTAAATACAAGTTCTCACTCTAGAGGAAAATCTCCATGATGGAAAACCAGGAAGGTTCATTTCAAGGACTGGAAACAAATCATGCTACAGCTGGATATATGAAACAGGGCTCAGTTCAGAGAAAAAATCAGAGAAAAAAAATCAGAGATTTATCTGTATAGATTCTCAGCAGACTAACATCTGCAGACCTAATTGAGTATCATGTCAAATAAACAGCTCTACAAGCCTTACCTAAACACCCAGAGTAGAAGAAATTACCCTCACTGTCCTTCCAAGTGTAGGTGCATCCTTATTAAAAGGCAAATGAGTCTCTCAGCAATCAGGGTTTCCAAGCAGCAACATAAAATCACCAGAGAACCTCTCTGTGCCAGATCTCACCTGCAGCCCTAGCAAGACACTGTGCCCATTTTCCATGGCCTGTACTCAGTAATTCTCACAGCTCTGTGCACACAGGTTTTGCATACAACCATACAAAGCTTTCCTGTGAGGAACCTTTTGTGCTTCCCAGTCCAGCAGAGATAGAAGAATCCTCTTTTACTGATTAAAAACAAATAATAGCTCAAGGAAAAAAAAAAAACTAAACCATGCTGTGATATGAGAAACAGAATGATAGACTAANTCCAGCAGAGATAGAAGAATCCTCTTTTACTGATTAAAAACAAATAATAGCTCAAGGAAAAAAAAAAACTAAACCATGCTGTGATATGAAAAACAGAATGATAGACTAAGAGAGGAGGTTCAGCAGTTGCTGAAAATTTAGGGGTTTTTAGAAAAAGTAATTTTTATCCCTTTCCTATAAAAGCCCCTTCTGCCATAAAATAACTCTTGCAACGTTAGTGTCTCTTCTTGTCCTAAGTCTATTTAAACCTTAGAAGGAAATTAACACCAACAGACAAAGAATAAAAGCCTCACATTAAGGACAACCCTTACCTGGAAAAGAAAGAAGAGTAAGGCATTCAATGAAGCCCACAAAAGCCTTCACCATTCCATATTACCTGGAAGATGATCAGCTACCACTGTGATAAGCAGCCTTACAAAAACTTGGGGAAGGTTGATGGCTGAAATGGGAATAATTTCTTTTTTTTTCCCCCAAAGGAGATGTTTTACTGCTTTTTTGAAACAGTAAAGCTAAAGGCTCGTCTTTACCTCTCTGTGTAAATAACTTCCTTTCCCTGGGGTGTTCATCATCGGTTTGACCTTAAAATGCATGGCAGTGTTCTTAGCAATATTCAATCAATGGCAGGATTAAAGGTGAAATCAGTTACACAGAGGAAGCCTACTGCTGTTTCACCAGTGTGGTGGCTCTAATCTCCCTCTGAGAGACTAAAGATCATAACTGATTTACTTCTCTTCCCTGGGGAACAATTTTCCGTAGCCTGAAGCAATCAGGAAACAGACTGAATTGGCTTTAATACCCATCTGCCCTTGGGGGGAGACTGGGAAAAGCTACCAGGTTGTTTCTTCTTCATACTTGTAATTAAATAAACTATGACAGATCTGACAGGCAGAATTTCTAGCAGTACCAGTTGTCTTCAAACTTCCTACTCTGTGTGTAATTGATATACAGCAGCTATTCCCAAGCAGTGCTGGAGACTATTTAAACATTAAAATCAGTGATCTTCACTCCATTCCATGATTTAACCTCTTGGCAACACACCTCTAATTTTCACACCTATGGAGACTGTGGGACATGTTTAAGCACAAGGGAACAGGGCTTACTTTGATTTTTTTTAGTTTGTTGGTTTGGTTTTTTTTTACCTTAACTGTAACTTTCTGTTAGTTCCAGAATGCCAGGCACATAAATGAGATGGTGTTGATATAAGAGAGGAACAAAACTTAGAAGTATTACCAGAGAGGGAAAATCAGGGAGCATTAAAGCATTTTCATATAGATTGATAACAAAGTACACATCACAAACACCTTAAGCAAAACAATTTTGTTAGTACTCCTTTTCAAAACTGTGCTAGAGGCAAACAAGATGAAAAACTATTTCCCTGAAAAACTTTCTGCAATTCAAAACATTTTCTAGAGTTGTCATAAAAAAAAAATAATAAGGACATTTTATAAAAAGACACAAGGTTTTTACTCATATAGAAAGCACAGAAGAGATACCAGGGTTGGTGTAAGTACAGTGATTTCAAATATGCTTTTCTCATCTGTGTTCCCCAGCATGAGACAGGTTAAAATAGCCCATAGGGAAGGGAACTCCTGATTTTTTACTTTACAGGGTTAGCACCAGACACAAGTTTTTTCACATAAGCTCAGCTGACACAATTTAAAGCCACAGGCAATTCCATTTTTTCCAGAATTATTTACTTAATTTTAGGCTTGTTCATTTGTTACTACAGGAAAGCTTAAGAATTTAAGAAATGCCTTGGTTTCTCTGCCCAGAGCTGTTGCCAGCTGAGGTCAAACATCCAAGCATAGAATCCCAGAATGGTTTGGGTTGGAAGGGACCTTAAATCTCATCTCATTCCAACCCCTGCCATGGTCAGGGACACCTTCCATTAGCCAGGCTGCTGGAGCTAAGTCCAACCTGGCCTGGGACACTTCCAGGGATGGGAAATCCTCAAGCTGAGGCAACCTGAGCACTCAGAGGTGAAAGAAATGTTATTGCACCTGCAAAGTGTTTCCAAAGCCCAGCAGTGCAGAGCATGGCACTGCTCACTCCTGTTTCACAAAGGAAGGACAGACATGGAAATACAGCAGAATTTTTGGAAAACTCACACTGATATTTCTGCCCAGCTTGAGGTAACTCAGCCTCTCAACCACTGCCCAAAACCTGGGCCTGACACCTTGAAGAATAACCACACCAGCTGAGCCATGCTTGCCAAAACCAGCATTCCTCGAGAGTTTGCAGATGGAAACATTGAAATCTTTTTGTAGGGCTGCCAATGAGAAGCTGAATTATCTTTATCAATGCCAGAGAGCCTTAAAGAATCCCCAGCACTCCCTTGGTCCACACTGCCTGTAGGTGCTGTACCAGGGAATACAGGCATGGCTGGGATGATCCACTCTCCAAAGCAGATTTTTGGGAATTATCAGTCACCTTTCACAACAGACCCACCCAACCTGCCCACAGGTCTGAAGTTAGAATTGCTCACTGTGAGGATACACACACTGCTGCTCCCAAAGAGATGTTTTTTTAAAAATCACCCAAAATGCAATTACAGACTCTCAACAGCAACTTACACAACTCTCTGAAATTCGGTGCTGCAACACAGGATAAGTGCTGCAAAAGAATCTTTTGTATTTCCCTGGTGCCTGAGAAGCTGTGCAGACACCTGAGGGGCACCACTCCTGAGTCTGCAATTAATTCCCAATGCTTTTCTGCTGAGTTCGTCCCAGCAAGGGAATAAAGGAGCTGAAATAAAACAAACAGCAAACAGGAACTGATTGAGAAGCTAAACACATAAAGCCAAGCATCTGTTGCCAAACTGATAGCAGGGAGAATTGCTAAATGCATTTCCATGTCCAACTCTGTACTTAGCTTTTATACTCTTCTTCAAAAGCAAATTATGATTTAGAACATGGCAAGTGTTTAAATTGAGTATTGTTTCTTACTATTTGGTTAAAACAACACAAATATTTAGCTACAAGCACCTGAGACAGGTCAGTCATTTTCCTAAGGACTAAACATTTACCTGTATGGGATTAAGAGTGATACAAACACCCAAGAGTGACTGCTAAAAATCTGCTTCATGCTGAGATTGATGATAAAGTAAATTATGCTGCAGACAAAATCTATTTTGTCGGTTTTGAACTGAGATTTGAAGAATTCAAACATATCCCAAGACTTACAGTTAGTTATTAAAAAATGAGCGTTAATATATTAAAAAAAGTGGATTTTTTAAAAAACCTTCCCATTCCCCCTATTTCTCCTCTGCACCTGCTTTTTATTGCAATAGCCACAGGCTGTAATAAGCCAGCAGTGTGACTTCAAGCACTGACACAAAGGAAGCTCTGTCTGAGCCAGTTACTCATCCCCATGACATGATAGCTCCCATTTCCTCCTCAGTGCTGCTTTCCCAGAGCAGTGACAGAAACCACATTGCACAACTGTCAAGATCCTAAAACCTGATTGCTAAATGTCAATTACCTTCATTAGGTTTCCTAAAAACGAAAAAAAACAAAAACAGACAAAAAAGGGTAGGAGATGTGAACCAAAGATTTACCTGCTCTGCTCCAGCTTGGTAAACTGGAACTCAAACAGATTTTGTCTGCCCACAGAGCCATAGATCTGCTCTAAAAACAAAGCTGATTCTCTTCACTGGGAAATCAAACACTTAAAATGAACTTTCCTGTTCTTTTAAACCGTGGTTTGAAAGTCATGTTTCTCTTCAAAGAATTATCCACAGGAGCAGATGTAAAGATATCTAGAGGTATTCCAAAATTTCCCGAGGAAGAAACAGCAACATCATCTGAGGGAGAAATGTAAAATCAGTCTAAAACTCAGCCAAAAGAAGAGGCAGACAATGATGAGGCTGTTGGGTCTCTGAAGCTCACAGGAACAGGGCATGTTCAGCATTTAGAAAGACAAAACACAAGTTTTTATCACAGAACCAGAAATTCAGCTGGCAGCCCAAGGTAGCTGTGCCACTGGATAAACTATTGTGGTGTGTATTTCAAACAAATTCAGCTGTAACACTTACTGCAATTATACAGCACAGAGAGAACAAATTATCTTGTCTTTCACATCAATTTGCCTCACCTGACCCTCTATTTCTCCCTCTTCTTTTAATTAATCACCTTCACTTTGTGTCCCCCTTATCCATCTGTGCAACAATGCAATGAATGAGCCAGAACTTTTTACTCCTGCAAAAAGAAAAGGAACATTCATAATTTTTATTTAGCTCTGTTAGATGGCTCATCATTGAACACAAAAAGTCATTTTCTACAAAGTGGTTTCTGGCTCTTCAACTGAGAATTATCTAATTATTTTTATTTCAATTACATTTAAAATATTATTTTTAAGAGCCACTCTATCACCCACACAGCTCCAGCTGCGTGTCAGAAGGTGGCAGATCAACAGCTGGAGATTTCTGTGCCCACTGCCAACCTGCCCCAGAGGCAGCTCCAACACAGCAAACCACCTGAGTGGATGTGGTTTGCAGGAAAAAATACTCTCAAATACTTTGAAACCAGGTCAAAACTTCCCCCATCCTCACAGATCCCCCAGGAATGACACCTGGATATTGCAATATACCAAGAGAGTTCAGATTGGGAAAATCTCCAGTTGATCTGATCAGGGATCTTGCTGAGGAGCTGCTTTGGTGCTCCAAACCTCCACCCTTTGGAGCAGGACTGTCAGAAATCCGGATCTGAATCCTGCCCCTGGCATCCAGCAGTGACTTGGCATCAAGGGTTGTGTGGATCCATCATTATCTCACCTGAACTACTGGGGTTATTCAGTGTAACAAACATTTTTGTAGGGCTTGAACAAAGGAAAAATCATACAGAAGATGAGAATCAACAAAATTTATACCAAAGACTCCTTTTCCTGCTGCTGCAAAAAAAAAAAAGCTGTCAAAAATAATGCCACAGTAAGTTTTAAGCAGATATTTATGGAGTTGAATATCAGGATTAATAACTTTTCCATGGAGAGAACAAGCTTCTAAACTGCAGCTCTGTACTGTGGGGGGAAAAAAAAGTTTAATTTTGCCATCCTTAAAATCTTGAAAGCATCATTCAGTCCCTGCAAGGGCGTGTCTCTATTTAAATGATGAAGTGTACAAAAACTCAGATATTTTCCCCAGTTCCCCTCACCTTCGGCAGATAAAACAGGGAGATAAGAAAGTTGTGATCTTCTTTTGACCTTCTGCCAAAGGTAAGGACCACCTGAGGATCTGAATTTCCCTTGCAAATCTGCTGGAGCTGCACTACTGAACCTGCACTGCTGGTGCCTGCTTTATCTCTGATTAGCCATCATTTGGGACAACTGCTCCACTGATGGAGCAAACGGCTGCCCTAAGCTGGCATTTCCTACCTCCCCAGCACACTTCTGGTTGGAATAATATCTCACTGCAACTGAAATGCAGTTTTATTTCTCCTCTCTCGTCCCATCTCAGAAGAATGAGAAAAAAACTTTACTCAGAGATTTCTTGCGATGCTGCTGGAGGAGGATACCGAATACTCTGGGGAGCAATGCCAGGATCAGGGCGGTCTCAAAGAGGAGTTTGTGGCTCGGGACACACCAACAACGCTCAGAGAGGATGTTCCTCTCCAAAAGGCACAGTGCTGCCCAGGAATATCATTTTAGTGGCAGAATTTCTCAGGGGGTGCCTGAGTAGCTGCCAAAAAAAGCCCCAGTGCTGTGCTGTCTGTGTGGAATTATCCCCTGTCACTGCCCCCTTTTCCCTGGTGGACACAGCTGCACTCCCTGGGCTCAGGTGACTGCAGTGAGGACAGGAATTCCTCTCATCCCCTCTCCCCTTGTCTTGATTTCCTTCTTTCACCAGAATATGGCAGCTGAGAACACACCTGATGTTTTATTTACTGCCCCAGTAAATATTGTTTGATAGTGCCCAAGCCTCACTGTGTGAGTGCTCACCTGAGTCTGGCTCTGCTGCTGCTCCCTCTAAGGTCAGATTTTCCTTTCTGCCAGAAGTTCCTTCAGTTCCCTGCCCACCTGCTTTGCTGGGAAAGCAATTGGAAGTCGAGGGTGCTTTGGATTAATTGTCTGCTCCTGTTTTGTCAGTATAGGCAAGTTGGCCAGTCAGGGAAGGCGTGCAGAAAAATTGGAGCAAACTGGGGCAGAGAGATGGCAAGGGCTGATCCAAAGGGTCAGAAACCTGGATACAGCTTTGCTTCCCTTTTCTCCCTGAGCAGATGTAGAACTATGGGCAAGAATGCCATAAAATACCAAAATATCATTTAATTGGCTTCTAAATGTCATAATTGGCTTCTACCAGTGCCTGTGTTTAACAGAGACATTATTTAGCAAAGGTTTCCCTTGCTGATTCTCATCTGTTATTAGAAATATTCTCATCATATTAGAAATATACAGAGATTATTTTGTTTGCCACATTCATGGTATTCAAATCTTCCCGGGGCTTTCATTCATTTGGGTTAAAATAAAAGATTTTCTTCTTAAAACATGATATATCACACAAACTAACTATGGAAAAGCTTTTTTGGGAGGAAACAAAAAAAATCTGGTATTTTGGAATCACCTGATCTATATTTTGGTTAGTATGGTGTTGTCAGTCACCTTCTCTACCAACTTTTTTTTGAGTAAACTAAATCTGTTCAAACCACAAGTCCAGACCCAAGCCCCAATGTTTGCAAATACACATTTGACTGATAAGCCAATGAACAACATCCTCTTTAAAAAAAAATATCATTGTACACTTAAAAAAGAAAGAAGTATAGTTTATAGATTTCCAATTTATGAATGAAATAGGAGCTAGGAGCCATTTAAATAAAATCTCCATGAAAATTTCTATTTCACAAGATAAGCCTTTGAAGGAAAGGGAGCAAATAGTTTAAGAGAAAATAGTTTAAGCAAAAAGTTTAAGAGAGGAAATAATTCTAACAGATATAACCTCCTGTAAAAATTCTGCAAGAAAATAATGAATGAAAAATTCCATCTAGAAAGCAGAAGCAAACAGCTGCTCTATGCAAATATTTTGCCAGAAATGAGTTACTTTTAAAGCAGACTGAACCAGCAGCAGTTTGTGCACGTGGTGGGGTAGAAAACCCCAACCCAATCTGCAGTAACCATGTGAAAGTTTGTTTTCTGCAGAAATAAAAAGGTATTTAGGATTTATTTAGAAATAAATAGGTATTTAGGTATTTAGGATCACTTTGATTTTAGAAAGTCTTCTTTCAGAGCTGCAGCAGCTGGGCATGAACATATCTGAGGAACCCAAAGAGAAAAGCTGAATTTTGGGGCACTGAATTGCAGGAGGTGAACTGGGGCCTTGACTGTCAGATTCACCATTTTTAATGTTTTCAGAAACAATAATAATGATGAAAATGGTGGTTGCTGCTTCCTTCCCCTTTGAGAAAATTCACTTTGTTCCCAAAATTTTACTCCTTCTTATATTCCCACAAGCAGTATCCAATATTCTGGAAGCTGCCCTCAGCCAACTGGTCCCAGTTTTTTTGACAAATCCCAAAACTCCTAACACAGAGCAAAAAGTTCACACTGTAGGAACTCGACTTCATTTCTGGTTTCCAGGATAGAGGAGAGTGAATGAAAAATAAGTGAGGAAGAATTCATNCACTGTAGGAACTCGACTTCATTTCTGGTTTCCAGGATAGAGGAGAGTGAATGAAAAATAAGTGAGGAAGAATTCATGGGAGGGACTCAAAGAGGGAACACAGCTCTTCAGGACACTCTCAGTGCAAAAATGGGTAGGAAAAAGTCCTAATTAATGGCAAGCCTTAATCCACAGTCCCAATTGTGCCATCAAATCACAGTCTGGGCATACATGAGACCAACACACTTATTCAGGAATAAACTCTTTCCTTCTACCAAAATAAAAGTCTGAGAACATTATTACAGCCTTAAACATAGCAAGAATCATTATATTGATGTTAAAAATTAAATCTGGCTTTCCTGTTCAGGCAAATGTCCTAAATCACACAAAATCCCAGACAAAAATACTGCTCATGCTCACAATGCACACACAAATTTCTGGAGCCCTACAAATCACCAGTGTCAGGTGTTTGAAGAAGCTGCTGATCATTATTTAGAGCTAAGTTATCACAAATCAAATGGAGTAGCTCTTCAGCATTGCCAAAATTGTTACAGCACCACAGGGAGAGGATGACATGGCTTTCAAACATTTTCTTGGAAAGGAGAGAGTGCAGTTCTTTGATCCATGTCTGCATAACCTTGTTTCATTTCTAGATGACCCCAACTGGTCAATCTGAAACACAATATCAAGGCAGAAATTACATGTGAAGAAATGGCAGAGGATTCCCCAAAACTTAGGTGACTGTTCCACGTCAGACATGGTCCATAAATGGTGAAATATAATGAAATTATGTCAGGTAACTTGATTCCCTCAGGGGCTGCAGAGATTGATCATATTTTCCACCAGACTTCTGAAGGAGAGGAGAGTCACTCTCTACCACATTTTCCCCTGATATCAACAGTTAAAATTTATTTAGCTCTGTTCTCACAGCTCATCACAGATGAGGGTGAATTTCTCTCATCTTTTTCTTCTCCAAAAAAGCCACTGAACTGTGGGCCACAGTTAGCAACTGGCACCAGGATGAGACTGAAGGACTTCAAACATGGTATCTGTGAATGACATGTGAAATCTTAATTATTATTACCCTTTACCATAAACTAGAAATTACCAGTGCAATTCTAATCATTATCTGATACTCTTTGGTAATTTTAGATCATTATGAAATATCCTCTACCATTTCATCCAACAAAATTCAAATAAGTAATGCTAGGCACTAATTTTTTTTTTTCTAGAAGATGACACCAAGCAGTGAAATTCACTGTTGTGGTGATGTTACTTTTCCTTCTGAAAGAATTCCTAGAACTTTTTTTATGTTTTGGTTTTATTTTTTCCTCTCCTGCCCCACCTAGACGTGGTCTCTAACAATGTTTGAATGAGGAATTAATTCCCAAATAAAAACTTTTTTTCAGACCAGTTGAAAGCCAAGCTTTGATCTCAGAAGATCTCTTGCTTAATCACGTGGGATTTGGGGCAATTTTTTATTGCTTTGTCACATTCTGCAGATTTGAATATTGCTTTACAGGATGGGTATTTTCCAAAGGGGTTGGTTGGAGCACTTCAGTTTATTGTAGCTTCATTCCCAGACTCCCATTCAGCACTTAAACTTTGGAATTCTTGAGATCTCCTTAGGTACTTTCATTGCCCCATTCCAGTTGCACTCAAATGCTTTAGAAACACCCATAGACTGAAACAAATGTACTCGTTTTTCTCTAATATTGGGAATATCTGGGCAGATTTTAATTTTTTTTTCACTGTGTCTGTATGTATGTGATGAAAAGAGGGAGCCCAAGACGAAATGCTCAGGAAAATCCATTTACACACAAGAGGAGCCCGACCTGCCTCGCTTCCAGCGCCCTGGAATTCCCACAGAGGATTCCCTACCACCTCCCATTTTATCAGCAGAGCTGTCCTGGGGGAATGACCAAGCCAAGGGCTTGGAGAGTTCATGTGGGGACCTTGAGCTGCGCTCTGCATTCAGCCCTGGAGCTCGGAGCAGGACACCAGGCTGAAGTGCTGATGGTTGCTAAGGGAGGGGAGCCATCGCTGCCCTTTGTGCCGGAGTTTTCGGGGTGTGTGGCCTCACTGAATGCTCGGGAGGTCAGGAATGCATAGGTCACCCTGGGCAGAGCCAGCCCGAGTGAATGGGCACCTCTGGGAGCAGATGGGAAGGGGAAATTCGCTGTCTTGGCTGTAGGCATCTGCAGCAGCCAGGGGGTCAAAGCCCAGAGCACAGGGCCCAGCCCCAGTCCCTCCCTAACCTCACCTTTAGCTCTCTAAAGCCTTCAGCAGAGCCATGGCCTGGCTCACTGCAGCCTAGATTTGGCACAAGGGCAGCCAAGGAATCCTGCTGCGAATGGGTGGCACGGTGGAGGCAGTGAATTCGTGCAGCTCGTGACTTGCTGGCTCTTTGTCTTCATTTGTTTCACCAATTCTCCCACTCCCTTCACACTTGGGAGAAACGTGATTGTGCAGCAGACAGCCAAGGATGGCTGAGCCAGTCTAAGACCTTCTGGTCCTGTATCCCAAAATCCCTGCTCCTATTCTCTCTCACAGACAGGCCCCATCATCTGTGCTTGTTATTGTGCTAATATTCAGAAAACAGTTAATTCAGTCACCCCCTGCCTTTTGGTGCATCACTTTTGTACCCAAGGCAGCCCCCTCTGGGTCAGTAAGTGCCAGGACTGCAGAGCTGCAAGCACAGAATAAAAATCCAGACCTCCCCTTACATCGAGGCTGGGAGTTCAAACAGTGCTTGTGCCCTCAGAAAATGCTCAGCTCTGAGCATCAGTCGGAGCTGGGAAGGGCTGGCCCTGCTCAGCCGAAGAAAGGCCTGACCCACTTCAGGACGCTTCCCCTGGGCTCACACAGCTCTGGGAAATAGGACAGGCGAACACGCACGGGGATCAATAACAGCCAAGTGAGTCCATTAGGATCAGCCCATCCAGCAGGGTTCCAGGAGCTCTTCCCATGCCTGGCAGTAGCCTGGGGCTTGGCTGAGATGGAACGTGGCACCACCCCAGCTCCTGCCTGGCCTGCTCAGAAAAGGCAGCTCTTGGCACAAGTTTCCAAGGCCAGCCCTGCACAGCACGAGTTTTCAGCCCTTGCTTCTGGGATCTTGCAGTGCTTTAGGGTCGGTGTCCTACAGCAAAACAAAGCCCAAAAATACAAAGATTGACACAGGAGTCTAGTTCTTCTGTCTTTTTAGCAAAGTAATTGCATAGGGGGTTCCTGGATTCGAGGAGGTAATTTTGTCTTTTTGGGGGGGAACTGGAGAAGAACTGGTTTGGGTTCAGCACCTGAGGACTGCAGGTATGATCTGCTCAATCACATTAGGATTTTGAAGACTCCCTTATGGGAAACCCACAAATAGTTCAGCCAGGAGGCCTGTAGGGAGTCAGCACCTGCCCAAACACCAAATTCTCCCAGGTGAGACATTACTCCACAATTTAATCTAATGGGACTCTCAGGAGCATCTCTGGTGACTTTGGGTGTGATGAGGCAAGACAGCATCAGGCAGTCTTTCCCTCAGAGCTACACTTCCTCGGCAGCTTTGGGGAGCCATTCAGTTCCTGGGTTTGTTAATTGTGTGCTCACACTCATTGAGGGGCAGGGTGTGAACTGCATTGCCTGCACTGCTGCTTCCAGGTCGACATGAATAAATACAGGTTTATTCTCCTATGGACACTGACCATTTTCATGGGCAGTGGCTTTAAAGAATGCAGGTAATGAATAATCTGTTCTGCTACTGAGTTATTTCATTGATCTTCACTATTAAAGAAGTACAGAGCTTGATGAGCATTTCTTACCTCAAGACTTAGATATGGTCTCCTCCAAAGCAGTGGACAGGTGGGGAAATATCACAGAAAATGTTTTTTTGATTTGTTTTAGAGGGAGATGATGCCAGAAATAGAATCTATAACACTGCATTTGTAATAAGCCTTACAGCTAAAAAAAACCAAAACAAAACAAAACAAAAAAAAAAAAAAACCAAAACCTAAGCACACACATTTTTAATGCTAACTATAAGGGCAAGCAAAATAACTGCACCAGTGCTACCCAAACTTCTACAAATTACATGTGACCAGTTTTCTTCTTGCTCAGAATGCTGAAACACAGCAGGACAAGAGCAGGAAAGAAAGGCAGGCACACACGTGCTGTCTTCTAGAAGACTGTTCCCAGGGAAATCCGCAGAGTTAGAGATTCTTGCAAAGTCAGAGTTCAGAATAAAGTAGGAAGACTGTGCTCATCAGAACAACAATTTGTATTTGTGCAAATCATAATCCAGCGGTGAGATGGGGGGGAGATAAATAGGTTAATCTGTTGTAAACTGATTTTGACCCTGAAGGTGATCACAGGTACACAGCATTACGGCACTTTAAACTGTTTTATGCAAAGCTTAAAAAAGACCCAGCAACAAACAAAGCTTTTTTTGTGTTTGCTAAACAAAGCATGAAAGAATAGTGACAAAAGTAGGAGGAGCCGAGTTTGTCCGGACAAAGCCAGGAGGAGGAGCCCTCATGCAATGGAAATGCAGTTCAGTGGTCCTGGATTGATATGCTCATCCTTTAAACCCCCAGGGCTGGGAGATCACAGGGCCTGAAAGTCCATCAAAGAGCACTTCTCTGCATTGATCCAGTCTGGAGCGGAAGGCTGGTGGGGGTCTGCACTTCTCTATAAGGCTGCCTCCGAAGATAATCAGCTTTTCTTCTTGGAAATTGGGGAATCCCAAACATCAATAAAGTGTTATTTCAAGTAAAACATCAGTCTAAACCTGCGGAGGCCTGAACAAAAAAAAAAAAACAAAAAAAAAAAACCAAAAAAAACCCTGAGTATGTAACATCACAGGAGGGAAAATATTTTACCTTGAATGTATAATCTTAATGCCTGGGCTGTTCTTTCCAGCTTGTCAACACTGGAATCTCCTGTAGAGGTCTTTAAAGCAGCCTTGCAAACTTTTCTGGGTATGTCTGGATGCTCAAGCAGCACAGCAGCACCTGACCTACAAAGAAAAAAAATTTAAAGTTTAATAATCATCGTGTCCTTTAGTGGAGTTTGCATGTGGGGCAGGCAGGCAGCCACAGGCCAGTCCAGCTGCTCGGGTTAAAACATTTGAGAGCTGGAAAGGGGAATGTTTAACACTGACCACTGGAACAGATTCAGGCCACCTTATCTGGAGCTTCCAGGTGATCAGCGAGGAGGCTGGGGAGCCCCTGACCTCCCTCTCCCAGCTGTGGGTTTGGTTTGTTCGAATTATGGTAGAACATCCTTATTTTAAAGGGCTGAGCGTGCATCAAGCAGGAGTGGGAGGGAGATCAGGCAATCCAGCACTCTCTGATGTAACCAGAGCCTGAAAGTCATTAATCAACTGTTCGTTTGACACTGGGAACAGTTAGGACATTTTATTTATTCAAGGGGAGAGATGCTGAGCAAACAGAGGATGATACAAGCTTTTCCATCCCAGCATATGTAATATGACTTGATAAAACTTAGGAATATTTCAATACCATTAAACAGCTGTGTTGGAGTAACATAAATCAGTTGGCTGAACAAATCTCAGTGCCCTGGAGATCCTGTAATTACAGAATCTATGATATCCTGGTGCTTGAAACTATTTCAGATGACCACAACCATGGCAGAGAAATGTGATGAGAATTCCCTCTGAGCACTGTCTGTGAGTGTAACAGAGAGGAGAAAGAGCAGCAACTAAAAGTCCATTTCATGATTTTTGGGATGAGAAAGAGTGGCAAAGAATGTGATTTCTTCCAGATACTTGACTGTGGTGCAGGGATGGTGTCACTGGGATTAGCAGGCCACCAATCTCAGGGCTTTGGCAATCAGGCAAGCACAAAGTACTTTAGCTGAGCACGTTTCAACCAAATTCTGTGTGAGCTAATCCCTGCTATGCTAGAGTTGTGAAAAATGAATAGTACAGATCAGAGCAGAGCATTTTGCCCTCAAAATCCAGTTGTTGATAATTTCCCTTTCACTTAGCTCCCCTCCTTCCCCACAAAAAAAACCACATTACTGAGAATTAGAAAAGAGTTTCTTACTGTTATATACACACAGCCTGGCTCTCAAGTGGTTTTTAGGAATATAATTTGTTGAAGATTTTCTTCTCCTGCACAGAGTGTAGATTAGTCAACATTATTAATTATTTTTATGACCTCAATATTTACAGGCCTCAGAAAGTTTGCAGATCTAATCAGTGTGTATAGAGCAGAAAACAGCTTCTGCCTCAAGAGACTGGCAATCTGTGCTTTTCTTTTGCAGAGGGAATTTTAAATTTTAGAATTTTATAATTTCACCATAGTAATTATTCTGATTTATGTGGTGAGGACACAATCACTTAAGCAGCAGTGGCAACGTAAACTGGAAAATTTTTAAAAATACATATTCTTTTTGTGGTGTAAACATATCCACGCAGGAAATCATGCCCTACATGACAATTTTATGGAAAAGATTCCTGCTCATCATCCTGCCCCCGAGCATCTCTGCGACACCATCTGCCAAAGGTCGCCCCCCCTCAGCCACAGCACTCGCAGGTTTGCCTCCAAAGATGCTCCAGCCAGAACAAACCAGGTTCCCTGGAGGGGTTTAAACACTCCCAGGCTTGGTGAACCTAAAGCTAACCTGGAGGTGCTCCTGTGAGCAGCTCTGCTGGTGAATCGGGACAGTGGTGATCTCTGCAAGGTTATAAATGCCTGGGAGCATCTCGCCCTGGAGACACGCACGCTAATTAAACCCTAATTAAAGCCGGAGGGATGTGGGGAGGCTTCCCTAAAACACAGATCCCTGCAGAGCCAGGTAAGGCTGCGGGAAATACAAGGCAGGCAAACCTACACCAGCGATTGCCATTGTTTCCTTCTGGGATAGTTTTGATCTGGCGATTTGGGAGCCATCGGTGCGGGACAGGTGAGAACAGAGATGGTTCTGCAGTGTGGGGAGGGCATTGCACACCCAACCACCTGTCTGAAAGACAATGGCAGAGCTTCGGGAGAAGCTGAGCTTGCAGGGGGTGAGGAAAGGCAGGATGTGGAACAGGCTCTGATGAAAAAAGAAAAGTGGTTAAAGAAAGCAAAGCTGAGACAAGAATTTTGATTTCCCAACAATCAGTGCAGAAAATTAAAGCAAGGCATGTTACAGGGTGAAAGCACGAGCAGAAATTGTCCTCCAGAGGTTTGAAATAGAAAGAAATACTAAAGAAAATGACAAAAAGGATGTGCAAAAGAAAATGATATCTGAAGGATGTGCAATGTCCAGCACAGCTCAGTTTGGCAGGGAGCCCGGTGTGAATTAATGTGCTCCTGTGCAAAAGTGCTTACAGGTGTCAGGAGGCAGCAATAAACACGGAGATATTTGATAGTCCTGCACAGAAAGAAACTTCCTCCATGGGACAAACCAAACCAAGGCCCAGGAAGAATGGTCCCAAGTAAAACAGCTGCTTGAGCTTTCCCTGGGCAGTGATCAACCCCGGGGATTTATTTGGAGCAGCAGCAGGGCCGGCAGCACGCTCTCCTTTTGTTTAGCACAGCGCTGGAGCTGGGATTCGTGCAGGAATGTCCTTTCTTGTCCAAGGCTGCAAAGGGCACCTGCTGCACGTGTAACCAGGAAAAAGCCCCTCGGCAGAGGCCATCTCTCCCAGGAGGGTATTTGTCTCATTACACCTTTGCACCCATTTCACCACTTACAGAATAAATCCAGGGCTTGTTTGTGTTTAGCACTTCAGACAAACAGTTCTGTCCAAGTCTTGCAGCAATGCTCTGAAAAGAGGACGGTGAACCACATGTCTGTAGTCTTGGGGGGTTTCTTGCAGCAATTCTCCTCTTTTCTGACTCACTGTGACAGTAAGTGGGGGCTCCATGGTTCGGTTCCATTCCTGGGGAGGGCAGGAGCTCCCCGCTTCTCAAAGCAGGCCTGGCAGGCTCAGACTTCAACAAAAAATTGACTGCAGGCTCAGACTTCAACAAAAAATTGACTGCACTGAGCTTTCCATCAGCCTGCTGCAACCCAGCACCACATTTTCTGGGAGGGAGCAATTCCCAGCCGTGGGCAACACAAAGATATCGAGAATACGCAGTAGCTACAGGGAAGTGAAAAATGAAGGTATTTCCCCATTTAAATGCAAGTAAAAGTGAAAGTGCCACGTATTTTTCTAAAGAAAGGGTGTATTTTAGGCAGCCAAATCAAAGCTGCCATGTCCACAACGGGACAGAAACGGGTGCACTGCTGAACTTTCATTACTTCAAATGACATTGCAGGGTTTAGTTATAACCAAGGACAGGCCCAGCCTTTGGAAGTTCAACCTTTGGCTGAGCACGCAGCCAGCATCCCCTCTCCTCTGCACCACTTTAGATATTCATGAAGCCTTCGGTGTGAAGTACTTTTCATTTTTTGCCATGCTTAGTAAATTAGCCAGCAGGCAGGGAGCAGACAATAATAGCAGATTCCTCTTCGATTGCTGGGTTTGATTTGCTGCATCTCTCAGTGTTTTGATCATTTGGACTGGAGATAAGTCGCACACAATTTGGGGGCTGGCAAAGTGGGATTTAATAAGTCTCCTGTAAAACACAGTGTGTATGCAAACAGCCCAGAGGATTAGACCCCGCTTGCTTAGTTTAGAACTTGGTGCAGCCAACCTGAATAATCAAATGGAGGAACAAAAGTTGTGAATCCCCTCAATACTCTGCTTCATTAGGATCTCCTTACAAAAAAAGAAAATGGGGCTCATCTGATCAGCCAGATTTTATGGCATCTGATTAGACCACCATTTTCTCAGCAGGTCCCCTTTCTTTAAACTGTTGACTATGGATGGCCTGCTGAATAGGATGAACTTTGGACCGCTAAATTGCAGCATTATGGTTATTTAGTGTAATTTATGAAAAAGAGAGAAGTCATGATCACCTACTTCATATTGCTAATGATATCTCCATTTATCAGAACAGCTATGAGTTTGGATCACCATTTTTGCCTCACAGTCACAGAACACTGTCCAATTAGATAAAAAAAAAAAATTGCAAATGTGGGCTGTATGAATACTAAATTAAGATTTAATAATACTTACATAATCATTTATTACTGTTGACTCTTTGCTGCCTTGCATTAAGTTCCACATAATCTCAGCGGGTTTGCTTCAAAGTTTCCTATTCATTCCGTATTTCCTATTTGCATTTTACAGTGAGTTCTCTAAAAAGAAAAATAAAGGGAGGGAAAAAAATCTGAACTTGATTTTTCTACTCTGCAATGTCTCATCTAAACAGCAATTAAACCCATAACAAATTACAAAGATGCTGTAGAGAATTAAATAACAGTGATTTCAGCGTGAAAGTGCCCTTACCCTGGATGAAAAGAGATTTCCAATTACAGAAATTATCGCTTTGTCTTTTTTCCCCCCAACAAACAAGGCAGCCAAACACTTTCCTTAGAGGCAAATTTCTAAATTGCTGATTATTACAGGTAATGATCTATTCACTGTGTCAGCTTCCCAGCCTTCCTTAGGAGCTGGAGTTATGCGAGGTAACAATGAGCCATCAGGGAGGGGAGGAACAGCAGCAGAGGGTGATGCTGCCGGGCAGGAGCCAATTCCTCAGGCGTGGCAGGAGCAGAGGACACAAGGACTGGATGTCTGTCCTGCCTCACATCCCCACCACCCCCTGGATGATCTTCTTACCTCCAGCCCACTCACGGATAATTCTGGATTTCCAGCGGGGCAGGAGCTGAGCTGCTCTGCCCTGGTGGCTGAGCCCTGCCCTGCTGCTACCAGCAGGAGCTTGGGGGGTCACTTCCACCCAGCCCCAATGGCTCAGGTGGGCACAAGCCCTACAAACACCCAGCCTTCAGCCCAGCCAGGTAATCAGACTGCAAGAAATTTGGGAAGAGCAAGCTTAGACAGTTTGGACACTCCCCTGGGCAGAGCAGAGGGGATCACAGGCTCACAGCAGAGCATCCTCTGTGATCATCACAGCTCAGCCTGGAACAACCCTGCCCAGAGCCTGATTCTGATTCCAGCCTCAGGAAACACATTTTCCTTGCCACTGGTTAATAAATGGCCATGGGAAGGTTGTTCTGGAAAGCCTAGGAGCTAAATTATAATTATTCCAGCATCACTTCTGGGCTGACAGTGCAAACACATCTGGTTTGAGTCCACTTTGGAACTGGGAATCTGCTCCTGCAGTTCTTCAAAAATAAGGATCTACTTTGTCAGCTTCAACCTGTATGGCTGGTGTGGTGCCTGCTCTGCAGAATTTTCTGATATCCCAATTTGGATTCAGCATCCTCCACCAAGTGAAGTTTTTACATGGGTACTCACCAAGAGTCAGCAGGAGCTCTTTGCTCTCTAGAACATTTTATCAGCATTCTGACCATTCCTACAAGAGACAGCTGGATTTTCCTGTGGGTCAGAGTTCATACTTGCTGTCACTTGAAATCACTGTGGGCTGATAAATGCTCTAAATTTTTTGGTTTTGATCATTAGAATCAAACACTAGGAAAGATTAAGAGAAAAGGCAGCTCCAAGTGAGGCAATATCTCTCTACCCTACAACACAGCAGGACCCCTCAGAGACAATATTATGGCAGTGGACCAAGACCTTGAACATCTGAGAACCTCTAGGTATTTCCTATCCACAACTGCAACTTCTCAGCCATCCAAGGAAAGCTTCCTGCAGCATTACTCCCAAGAAAAAACTTCCTCTTAGATTTGCTACACTTTGGCTCCATGAAGCCATTGGTTGTTAACCAGCTGTAAAATTATCAGCACAGCCCCAGCTATGCAAAATTGTCTTGGGTTTAGTACCCAAGAGGGGCCTGAACTTGTCCTCCTTCTTTCAGCAGGTAAACAGACAGAAAGCAAGGACAGCTCTTGGGCAAAATAAGCAGGTGGCACATGGACATTCACATCTGCACATGGCAGGAAATAGGGCTCTGAAAAAGCTCTCCAAGCCTCCTGACTTTTCATTATTTGGCATTGTCCTGGGTACAGCAGAGAGAAAACGGTGAGAAAGGTTTCCAAAAGCCTTCTGTTTGACCTTCTCTTGAGGTCAGTGGAAGAAACCTCCCCTCTCTGTAATTACCTGCTTGTGCTGTACTGTTGGAGCCCCCAAAAAGCCCAGAAACCCCTCCAAGGGATCTCTGCACAAGCAAGATTGTCCTGGAGGCACTGCACAGCACAAATCCGAGGATGGAAAACAAGGTTTGGAGCTGATTCATTCTCTGGGTGTGCTGGTTTTGGTTGGGGTGGAGTGAATTTCCTTCCCAGCAGCTGCTGTGGGGCTGGCTTGGGCTCTGTGCAGGAAGCAGGGCTGATAACACAGAGATGTTGGAGTTATCCCTGAGCAGGGATTGCACACAGCCAGGGCCTTTCTGCTCCTCATCCTCACCAGGGAGGAGGCACAAGGAGCTGGGGGGACACAGCCAGGACAGCTGATCCCAGCTGACCCCAGGGATATCCCAGACCATGCAGCATCACCCTCAGCACATACAGCTGGGGGAGAAGGAGGAAGGGGGGACATTCAGAGTTTGTCTCCCCAAGGCATTGTTACAGTGATGGAGCCCTGCCCTCCTGGAACACCTGCCTGCTGTGGGAAGCAGTGGATGAATTCCCTGTTTTGATTTGCTTGCACATATGACTTTTGCTTTAGTTATTAAACTGTCTTTATCTCAACCCATGAGTTGTTTCACCATCCCCCTTCCATCCCACCAGGGGACAGTGACCGACCAGTGGGGCTGAGTGGTCAGCTGGGATTAAACCACCACACCAGGATTGGGTTTTTCAGGAGCCAGGTTAAATGAGAGCGTGATTGTTCCTGGATAACTTCTGTTGCTGTAGGAATCCCAACAGTACCACCAAACAAACAAATATAAACAGCACCTTTTGGGCAGTTCTCTCTTCCACACACACAGGATCTCCCACAGAACACAGAAAAGGGAGTTCAAGCACTTAGAGATAACCCTGGCTCCTGAAATAGATTTTGAGTTGTATAATATTTATGGTATTGGTAAATACGTGATTGTATTTTAAAAAGCAGCTTTTCAAAAATAGCTCAGATACATTTCAGTGAGACTTCTTTTCACCCCTGTGGAAAAATGCAATGTGTATTCCAACAATTATTACACCTTTATTCTGTGCATCAACTCTGTTTCTAAATGTCTGAACTGACAGCATGTCTGGTCACATGAGTCCAGTGGACAAATTTGGCTAACGGTAACGCTTTAGGACAAAATTATGAAAAAAATGACAAATTAGCAATGGCACCTAATCAATAAATGACACAATATGGAATCCATGAAGCTGATAATGCAACCTCACAATTCTCTCATTTCATAAAATAAATTACCAGAGCTAAACATGTGCTCGATGATGTCTCATTTCCAGTTAGATTTCTCCCATCAATGATAAATTTATCTGTAATCACATAGATTACAGTCCCAAAATGATTGGCAGCACACAGATTTCAGAACCTGGCTACTTTTAACCCTAAACTAGCCATGAATAAGTGGCTTCCTCAGTGCTGTTGCCTTGAGACAGCCTTTGGCACAATTCAGTGTGCTTCAGAAAAAGTTCCCAGCTGCAATATCACCACAACACCAACTAAAAAACAGGAAACAGAGTGACAAATCAGTTTGCCTTTGCTAGAGGAACTTCATAACTTCCCCACTTCATCTAGAAAAATGGCACCACAGTATTGTCACTCTTGGAAGAACTCTCAAAATATTTCAAGATTTAACTATCTTCCAGATCAATTTTCTGTCGTTGCAGCCAAGCATTATTTTATTTTAACACAACACAGTAATACTGTAGGGTATGAAATTATTTGCCTTTTTTCTTACAAATAGCCTTGGTGACTTATCTAACTTCTGCAGGCTGGCATTTCCCATGATGTGATTTGCACAAAAAAAACTAATTCTTCAAAAAAATCCCGAAGAAAATCTATTTTATGATTTTGAAATTATCACAGAGCAAGCTGAGTTCATCATAGCAGAGAAATTACATTCAGGCATCCCCTTTTTGCTGTTTTCTGGTAATTCAGAGCAAATCTAGATACAAGGAGCTCAAATCAGCCCTGCCCACGACACACTGAGGGAAAGGTGCTCTGTCCATTTTCTTATCTGGAGAGGTGCTGAACCAACTCCAGTGGGGTGGCAGCAACTGGAGGGCTCCAAAATAAATTCCTTAAACAGCTTTAAAAGTCACTTTGCAAAAACCGAGCAGCCCAGTGAAAATGTCCAACACAGCAGATCAGAGGCACAGGAAAAACAGATTTTAAAGGTACAAAGGCCAGGCTGGACCAGGCTCTGAGAAACCTGGTGGAGGTGTCCCTGCTCAGGGTTGGAACTGAATTATTTTGTCTCTCCCAACCCGACCATCCTGTGACTCCCTGAAAACGGAACTAAGAACTCATGTAACTCATGCCATTCATTATTTCCAAGAAATTCGAAGAACATGTCTCTGATTTGTCCCCTCCCAGGCCATTCTCCTCCTTTGGAGCTTGCAGCCATCACCTCCAATCTTTGGAAGAAGAAAGAAGGAACAAAGTTTTCAGCTCTCATGGCCATTCAGAGCTGCCCATCACTGTATTCTCTGGTGGGAATCAGCCCATCCTTTTGCACTGAAGTTCACCCAGATGGATAAAAAACAATGACAAGAGCAGAGTCCTATACTGCTGACAGGCATTAGTGTTGGTTTTGGTGAAGAATTTAAAACTTTGCAGTTCTGAATACAGCAGAAACGAATACAAGTCTGTTTTTCAATGTATTTAAAGGGGGAGAGGAAGCCTTTTATTTGACAATAGCCTATTTTACTGAGAGAAAAAGACTTGACAAAATAAATAAATAGAATTTATTTCCTCAAAAGCTATTTAAACCCTGAGAGACTTTGAAAACAGAGCGGTCTGCTAAAAACTATTTATTTAATATCCTGAAAAAGTAAAATAATGATGTTAACTTATGCAGCCAAGATAGACCTGTTTGCAGCAAGGACTGTGCTTAACCCCTACACTGAAAATCTTTATGCATGTTCCTGTCTTTACTGTACTCATACCCCAAAGCAACAGAAAAAGGCACAGAAAATAAACAGGTGAATGAAAGATACTCCTCTGCTTGTCTGGAAAAACCAGGTAGGACACATTGATTTATTTTTATTTAAATCTATCTCTTCTCTTACAAGTGTCCCTGAAGCAGAGTATCACAAATTCCCCAGCCACACCTGCAGGCAGCGTTTCACTGCTTTAAATCTCTGCTACACCAAGCACTTCACGCCACATTCCTTGCTCACAATCACTTTCCTCCTGCACCGGCAACTTGCAAACGTTAATCCAGATGAAAAAAATAATAATTCTGGAAGAAAAATCTTAGCCAGCAGCATCAGATTCTTAATCCAGGTGACCAAAAGAGCTTCAGCCTTGGTCCATAAGAGAAAGCAGCACGTTTGGCTGCAGGTTTAGCACAAAACTGTACCCCAGGGTCTGTGGGCACTGCCATGGCATGAGCATTAAGCCTATAAAGTAGCATATATAATTAACAAAATGCCAGCCGAGCACTTGGCAGGAAGATCTCATTCCTTCATGCTCGGGCTCATACTGCCCAACATGTGCAATGATCTCCAAGTTAAGTAGCTGTCGTGTGTTTTGGGTCAATTTGCACACATCACTGCACAGGACCTAAAAATTAAAAAAATAAATCGAGTATCTTTCAATTTACTATCACCTGAAAGAAAAAAAAAAGAAAAAAAAATAAAGAAAAAAAGGAAATAATTAAATGCATTGCAAAAAATCCCAATTCAGTAAATGCCAATCCAAATCTGAAGGAAAATCTTCGTCCTTGGCAGAGATAGGTAAAAACTCTGCCCAAAGTCACCATGAAAAATGAGGTGTTACAAATACCTCAGTGCTAAATACTCTGCAGAATATTTCAGTCATACCCATATGCTCCTCTTCCAGCAATCCAAATCGTTACTCTTCAAACAGTCACATGTTTGTGTGTGACGGGGAGAAAACAGATTTTAAATACGATTCCAGATCCTTGGAAAATCTAAATTCTCAAAGCTCCGGAGCACGTATCTCCAGCCCAGCCTCCAGAACAATGGGAGGTGCAGAACACACCCCTTATCTGTATTCATTAGAGTGAAACGTGTCTCTATCACCTCCTGTCACCTTAATGAAGGGTTAATTTAAACATCTAACTGGGAGCCAAAAGTACTGATGATATGAAATGGCCTGACTGGAAGTCAGCCTGCACAGAGCCGAAATTCCTGCTAAAAGTGATGGGCTAAATCCTCACCTCCTGATGGTGCGCGGTGATTTAGAGCTCTGCTAAAACAAGCTCACCTACACTCTGTTATCGACCCATTAACACTTTTCAAAAGGCCAGCATCCTCACAAAATGCCAAAGATAAGAAATAAAGGCAAAAATTGGGGGAGCGTTGGGAGGGAAGCCAAATGTTATTTGAATCAGATATAACTGATCCTCTAGAAGTGGATTAAAGTACTTGTGAAAAGTCCTACACATTCTGCTGGACATCAGGCAGGACAACCACACTGATCAAAAAGCTGAGGCCACATTTTAACAGGTTAAAATTTTCAGTTGATCTTAAAAATAAGTTATTGTCCACCTTTAGTATTGTTTGCACACGCTGAGTTCTTTGCTCACATATCTAATGCCACGCTACAATCAGAGTTCAGCCTTTGCTTCTAGACACCCCCATCACCCTTTTCCACATCACTTTTAGAAATTTTGCCCCTTATTTTTTACTGTTTGCATCAATCTTCCAGCTTGACTATTTTTGTCAATCAGATTCTTTTTGAGAGGTTCTGTTTTGTGCCTGTGTGAAATTTCATTTTTAAACTGTGGTACAGCAGGAGGCATCGCTATGTTGGGACAATGTTCCCACCCCGAGGAAGCGAACCGTCGCTGAGCAGCACTTTGCAAAAGTCTAGGCTGCCATAGACTTTTTCCTGGTGCAGTCCAGGGCTATATTAACCCTGATCAGCACTAAAACAACTCTCAGCATCCCTTTTTTCTGCATACCCAGTCGTATGTTTACTCATCCTAGGCAGAGGGTGAATATAGAGGCCTCTTTTCCAGAGGGGAAAGTTGTTGGAGGGTTGCCTGGATGTTGTCTGCTTATCACCAGGGCAGATGAAAGCAAACAGCCCGTGCTCCACCCCTGGGTGGAAGGAGCGGAGGAATGCAGTCCCCTCCCAGCAGCCACACCGGGATGCGCCTCCAGCGCCTTTCACGGCGACTTCACAGCTCGGGTACCACCGCCCGCCGCTGCTGATCGGCCCGATAGCATCAACGCCAAGTCCGGCCCAAGGTGGCTTTAGGGCTCAGGGATGGGTTTGTCACAGCAGCGGGTCACGGCTTTGACACCTCGCCCGGGCGGATGGTGCCGGACAGCGCCGGGGATGGTCTGGGTTTACCCCCTGGCTTTGGCTCCTGCTGGGGTTGTTCAACCAGGGTGGCTCATAAATGTGAGATTAATAGGGAATCATTCTCAAAACCCGAGTTTCCCCAGCCACATTTCTGCGTGGCAGGAATTAATTATTCTGCTTGCTCGACCCTGGAGCTCTCCTCTCCAGTGCAGCCCTCGGGGGCTCTGCTGGGCAATGGGTACCACAGCCGGGAGCAAGGCAGCCGCTGAGCCCTCGAGTCGCCCTTTTTAGGGCCAGTTAAATCACCCTTTTGCCTCTGAAATGCCCCTCCGGCAGCACGGACACTCTCCCGAGCTGCCCGGGCAGGGTGTGGAGGGCTGGGAGCGGTGCCCTGCAGCCATGGATCCCCTCCTCAATCCCTTCCCCTAAACACCCATCAGCTGCCCTGGCCCCATCCATCCGCATCCTGCCCCAAATCCCCCCGAGCGGCGGCATTTGGGTCCAGATGGTGACTAAGCCCGATTTGCACTTGTGCATATCAGGGTGAGACTTTGGCACCTTCCTGCACGGCCATCGCCGACACCCGAGCCTGAAAAATGCCCTGCCCGGGCTGCCCCGGGGGCTGCGCCGGTCACTCGGGTGGGGGGACAAGGCAGAGACCCTGCACTGGCCTCGGGAATTTCCAGAAGCGCCTTGGGCTCCCCCGGCCCAAATCTCCCAGTCCTTAAAATTGGAATTACCAAACTGCGTCCTTGAAAAGCACTCCACAAGACCTAGAGTTTAAAAGCACAAAGGTTGTGTCCTGTGGCACTCAAGACGATAATTTTGTTGTCTTACGATTTTGCAAAGAGCAGGAATTAAATCAGATCTGAACCCAACTCTTTTTTTTTTCTTTTTTTTTTTTTTTTTTTCAGCACCAAGCACACACGTTCACACGCTCTGCTGTTTCAAATTCTAAAAAGTGACGTTCTGTGCTGTTCGTTTAGGGCCTGGAAAAGGTGCCGTAAATCCCCGATGCACAATTCCCACTGGATTCAGCCGTGGAAGCTCCAGAGATGTTTCCTTCAAGTGTTGTGCAAATATCCCGGGCTGGGAGCAACAAAGCAGCTCTAATGATGGGTTATGCTAATGAGCCAAGCTGTGAAGTGCAGCAGTTGAGGAGCACATCTCTGCTGCAGTTCAGCTTCAGGCAACAGGTTAAAAAAAAGCAGGAAAAGCAGCCGGATTGTCCAGCGTGTGGCCAACCTGCGCAGGAGGGGTTCCCAATGCCCTCCTGCCCCCAGCCTCACTGAGGGAGCTATGAGCTGGATCTATTGCTTGGTGCCACAGAGAATCAGCGCACATACTCAGTATTTATAAATTAATTGCACTTATTCCTCGCTTAAACCGACACAGCATAGTAAAGCCTTCATAATTTTCATTAAAATATCGAAATTTCACTTTCTGCAGAAGTCTCGTTGTTTAGAGGATGTAAAAATGGGGGGAAAAAACCAAAATCAACTTTAACGAATTTTCGAAGCCAAGTTGGGTTAATTTATTGTACAACACAAACAGTGCTGCTCCAATTCAGCATTGTGGTCCAAGGTAAAGATTTTTTAGGGTGAACTTTAAAATTACATTAAATCAGCTCAGGGGTGCCTCAATCGATTGCCCAGCTCGCAAGAAAAAACAAACAAACAAACAAAAAAACCAAAAGAAACTTGTAGAAAGAGAAAACAATTGAATTACTATCTTTTGTGGGAAAAAAAAACACACACAAACAGACACAAAATAACAAAACAACAAAAAGATAGTCGGTCACAGATTAATAAATTGAAATTTCTCAGAAGTTGTTCGGCAAAGTCCTGAACTTTCTGTGCCTGAAGCCTCTTCTTTGTGCAGTCGGGCTGTGATATTTAGTCTGCACGATCTGTAATTCTGTGCGAAATCGCCCATTTCTGACCCCAGGGGTCTCCCACGGTTGCCCAGGTGTGCCTTAGGACTGCAAGGATGCTGGGCAGGGAGGGCAGCGATGGTGCTGAGCTGGCCGGAGCCTGCCCGGCGCTCTGGGGTCATTCCCGGCTGGAATGCGGGCTGGGAAAGCAGAGCCTGTTCAGATGTGAATGCGGATGCAGGATGCCACCCCCTGCCCTGCCACTGATGGGGCACTCCGGCACCCCCGAGCTCGATGCGGTGATAATCACAGCCTTGGGAGTTTGCTGCCTCTCTTGGCAGTTGCCATTTTAGCTCGAAAATGCAGAAAATTCACCAAAGGGGGTGAAATCCAGCAAGTCCATGAGTTCTGTTATGAGCCTCCCTCATAGTGCAGCTGAACTTTTCTATGCCATGAACCAGGATGTCCAGAAGATGTTATAGGATTGGGAAACTGTTTTGGGGANAAAAAAAAAAAAAAAAAAAAAAAAAAAAAAAAAAAAAAAAAAAAAAAAAAAAAAAAAAAAAAAAAAAAAAAAAAAAAAAAAAAAAAAAAAAAAAAAAAAAAAAAAAAAAAAAACCCAAAAAACCTAGGGTCTCAATTTTCTCCAACAACAAAAAGCAAAGCTCTTTTTTGCCACCCTCCATTCTCCTGCCATGTAGCTCTCATTGCTCACTGGGACACTGGCAAGGATACTTTATCAGAATAACTGGCAAAAACACTTTTTACCCCCTCCAAATATCAGTCAACAACTGGTGTNAGAAAGAAAGAAAGAAAGAAAGAAAGAAAGAAAGAAAGAAAGAAAGAAAGAAAGAAAGAAAGAAAGAAAGAAAGAAAGAAAGAAAGAAAGAAAGAAAGAAAGAAAGAAAGAAAGAAAGAAATCAGTTTAAGAGACAAAAAAACTCACTTCAATAAGATTTTTTTTCAATTTAAATTTTTAATAGAAGCATATTTTAAGGCACTCTCTCCCCTTTCTTTCCTAAAACAACCTACAGCTGTAATTCTCACATGTAAAAGGCACTTTTGGTGATTTTGCAGAGTTATCCCGGGTGACACTGCAGCTCTAATCCTGCCACACCGGCGGCCCTTGGAAGTGAAACCTACAGTAAATTTTCAGCCACACCTTTGTAAAACTAGTTTTTCCATGCCAAAATATATAACAGAGATCAAAATCTTGGCCATTAGTGCCAGAAGCAGCAACTCTTTAACAAGTGATAACCCCTGGGTAGGCTCCCGGCTGTGACCCGGGTAAATCTGTCTTACTAAACATCATGCAAGTGAAAATATCGCATTTCGGTTCCACCACACGGCGTTGGGAGAAATCTGAACGACACAAAAGCTGTGTTCCCCACCAATGTCTCTCGGTGCAGCAGCTGACCTTCCCCTGGCAACTTTTCCAGGCAAATCCCCGCTCCAAAGCAGCTCCAAAGGCGGCCGGGGCAGGATGGAGAGATAAGCACCCAGTCCTGCATTCCTCCCACACCCACAGCTCGCAGCCAGAGGGCGGATAAAGAGGAGGCAGCTGGCTCCCAGGAGCGGTGTTTGGAACTCCCCAAACAGTGCTGCTGACTGATTCAATCACAGCCTTGGAGGCTTTTTCAGGATGGAGGTTGAGGAGGTGCTTGGCTGTTCGTCCCTCTGTGCTCGTGTCTGTTCCCGATGGTCCATTTAGTAACCGGCTTGCAGAAATATCCGATGGACTCCAAAGCAGACACACAGAACAAATCCAGTGCCCTGCGCTCACAGAGGCCCGGTTCACTCTATTCTAAAGCCACTGCAGACTCTCAGTTTCAACACCAACAAGCAGGCAGCCATTAATATGATATTTTATCTTGCTGCATATGCAAGGAAAATGGGTTTGAAACCGCGAGCCGTTCACTCAGAGTGCACAACAGAAAGGCACAGAATTTAACCAGGAGGTTTTGGGTAGGATGCTGTACAGAAGGGTCACACAGAATGAAAAGGCTGAATAAATCCCATGGCCAATTACATGGTCACTGAATCATGAAAAGGCCAGGCTCCTGGAATTTTGCAGCTGCTAGTAGATTCAACGGATGCATCAAACCAGCAGCAAACTCAGCTACAAGTTACAGCCCCCCACCCAGAACTGATTTGAAGCAAAATGAACTTAAAGCAAATCCCTATCATGTAGAAATTTTTGAGAGAACTTTAATTCCCATTATCTTTCCTTGTCTTCAGTGTACTTCATTACAAAACACATAAACTGCCTTTTCTGTTTAATGAGAAGTATGAAAAGCTTCATCGAGGTTTTACTTTTGGTGAAATCAAGCCCAATATCTAGGTGTGGTTATTTATTTGGGACAGGAAAAGCATCTTTAAATAAAGTTTGACTCTCCCTGGATAAGCTGTGACAGCCTGCACTGGGGGAAAATGGAAAACAAGTACATGGCTGTTTACTGTCCCTCTGCCAGAGTGACAAAGCCATATGAGACAGAAAGATTGCCAGCCCTCCAGCAGAAGCAGCCCAGAGTATTTGAAACCATGATTGCTTTGAGCCAGGATGCAGTGAGCTAGGAGCTGGAATAGAAACTCTTCCCTTTCTAAGGCCAGGAACCCTTAGCAGAGGTGTAAGGAGAAAATTGGGAGGAATTCCCTCCAGGGCTGCTGGAGCTCCACCATCAGCACAAGGAAATGCTGCAGACAGGGCCCATTTGGAAAATTCCATTCCAAACAGGGCAGAGGATCAATCTGAGGTGAGGGATCACCACTGGCTCTGCCCCTGCCTGACTAGGGGCCCCTGGACCTTTTTTCTTATGTAACTGAGTTGCACTGATTCCTTTGCAAAGTGTTTTGAGATCTCACAGGAACAAAAAATGCACCCAAAGCTAAAAATCATCATCAAACCTCAAGTTCTCTCCTAGTCCAGCACTCCCAGGCTTCCAAGACCTTGAGCAACACACCTGATCAGGGATGTTTCAATCAGAGAAAATCAATTCTTTTACAAATGAACAGGAAGGGCAGCCATGAAACACTGATCTCCCCTTCTTCCAACACAATGCTCTTCTCTGCAGCTCACAGATGTTTTATCCAGCCCTGCTTACACATTTGAAAATTCCTGGAGAGGACATTGCACATCTGCCTTTTATTTCTCTGACATTAAATCCTCCCATTTTTCCTGGTTATGTCACAGGCCACCGCCCAGCAGAACGAGTTTTTCTTTTTGCATCCTTCAGGTGTTATGCAGACTTCTTACTCCCTTCAGTGGTCATCCCACAGTCCTTCAAATATCCCCCTCTTTATCCATTTCTCTTATACATAAGACCTCTTAAGTGATTTTTTAGCTGAGGTCTCAGTTTTCTCCACCTGCTCTTTGTGAGTGATAGGTTGGTCCAGACACACACCTGGGGAGACTGCACCAACATCCTGCTCACCTTTCCTTTCCCTGATTCATTTTCCTTCATTAAAAAGCACAGACTCATCCTGTATGTTTGTACAGTGCCTCTGCCACAGCCAGGACATTTGAGAGATTCTTTAAGGGCAAATGACAAATGATTGATGGATTGTGAAATCTGCCATCTTCTCTACCTGCCAGCAAGGACAGAAATCCACAGGTCCAAATGATCTCAGATGTGCATGGACTTTTCTAGATTGTCTAAATTTTCGGGATAAAAACATTTTTCCTGCCTGCTGGCTCTAAAGCAACCTCAGTTTGTCCTGCAATACTCAGCCACCAGAATCCTCAGCAACAGGGATTTTTCTGTTTTACCTCAGGAGCCTCTAAATGTTAAGGGTACTTAAAGCCACTGAAATAGAAACGTTGCAAAACATTAAACAGCTGATCCTACCCACAAATACTCCAGCCTGAAGATGACTTCAATGGGCCCAGGAAAGGAGAACTTGCTCAGACAGGTATCTCTGGTGAAAAAGCTGTTCTAGGATTAGTCAAATTTGACCTGAAAGCTATTACTAAATTCCCTCTTCAAACTAAATTTAACAATGAGTATGAACAATGCCATTAAATAGTGAAACTATGGCAGCACCATTTGTGGCATAAGGTGTAGACCTGATGGTATGCTTTTTTTCCTCTCTATTAACTTGATCCAACAATTATTAAACTCGTTTTTATGCCTTATACTTCAGGAAAAGTTATTGCAGGGATAAAAGGGAAGGTAGGGGGAATTCACAGACTGCACACAGGATACAATGCTGATATACACCTGGATATTTTTAAATACTTCTGTACTTTAAGGTCAGAAGGCACCATTATAATCCTTTACCCTAAACCCTCGAGGCACAGCCAAGACTGTGAAATTTTACCCAGCAGTTCCTGGAGAGGAGAGAATTATTCTCTCCTACTGCATAAGTGAACTCTACCTAGCCTGACAACTTTGTTATTCATACTCCAAGGCAAGCAGCACCTACCACAATTTGAGTGATGAGATAAATAATAATGCAGCCAACCAGAATGGGAGACAAACTAGAAAAATCCTCATCGAAATTCAGCAGATCTGGGCTAGCTCCCTCTCAAAGCTCCCCCATCCATCCTCCCCTTCACACAGAGATTTTAGGGACAAATGCCAGTAGATCTCTATTGTTCCTGCTCATTCATTAGCTACAACTGCTTTTTCTGTTGTGCTCACACTTCAAGGTAAGGATAAGATTCTGGCCACATTGTGCATGTGCACAAGAAGTAACCATGAGACAAAAAATGTAGGTTATTTAAAATGAAGAATAACATTGCATTGTTTCCTTCAGTTTTAAGTAATCCTCAGAAGTGAGACACACATGTTTCAAGGTGATAAACTCCTTCCATCACATTACCTTTGGACTTTCCCCTTCCCTCTCCATTAGTTGTATCATTCTCCTTTTTTACATCTTGCCCCCCTCACTAAATGGACTCAGAAAAGCCCCTCTTGGTACTTTTTGTCACAATGTCGTTTTCCAGACCTGTGATGCCCACGCCTGCAGCGAGCGAATATTTGTGATTAAATCATACAAGCCTGGTTTTAAATTGCTGCCCTGTCTCTAGTCCCCCTTTCCACATGCACCAGTGCAGCTCATGAGCTGCCTTCTAAAGCTTCAAAGGGGAGGAGAGGGTCTCAGTTTAGCTGGAACAATGCATTTCACAGAGCCACAGCTTTCACTTACCTCCCATGCTGGGGGTTACTATTTGCTTTCCCACACTTCCCTTTGGGCTGTTCCAGCCTTTGGAGCTGGAATTAAGGCAGGCACAAACTGTGGTTAAACCTGCTTAGATATATGAATGTGATCATCAAAATCACACCCAAAACTACAGAAGCTGTGGAAAACCAGCCCTGTTCCCCTGAAAAGCTCCCAGCCTAAAGCACATCAAAATTAAAAGTGCTCTCGAGGGTTATTTTTACAACAAATTTTGTGGTGCAATTTGTCGAAGTCACCTGCTCCCCATTTACAAGTGGGTTTTTTCTCATTAAGTGTGCAAGGTAAACCCAAATCCTCTTCCTCACACCTGAGCTCCTCAGGCCTCTGATTAGAACCCTGACTTTTTTAAGATTTTCTTATCTCCCTGACAATAAAGGTCTGTTCTGCTTGGTTTTTCTCTCCCCAGTCCTTCTGTGGGCAAGCCAGTCTCAAAACCTATGGCTGGCAGTGGTTCTTGTTTGGAGCTGTGCAGGGAATTCTCCCGTGGATTGACAACAAGCTCAGGCATCACAGTTTGGAAACCCACCAAGGTGACCCCGTGGGCTGCTCCTCATCCAAGGACCACATTCAGCCTCTTCCTTGCCATAAATCAAACAGAGAATTTGGTGCTGTAACCACACAGCACTTTAGAGACAGTTAAGTTCTCCTTATTTCAGCATCACATTGGCCTTCCTCTGGTTCCCATCCTGATACAGAATCTCTGCCTTCATTTAAAGATGCCTTACCCATGAGTGGATACTGACAAAAGCACATTTGCTACTCACCTATTTGTGCTGAAGATGAAGCAGACCAAGCACCAAAAGTCTGCCAGTGCCTTTGTAACCTCACTTCTGGAAAGAATTTCTCTTTTTTCCTCCTTCCTTTCCTTGCAGTCCTATCTGAGCAAGGTGCAGAGATGCTCAGCACTCAGCTCTGGCAATATCCACATGTCTTGTCAGAAACAACAAAATTCTGGCATTAGAAGCAGCTGTTAGAAACTCTGATTTGATAGAAACTAGAGGTAAATAGTCCTGCTTGGAAAGAAGGGGGGAAACTTCAGTGTGAGGAGAAATGAACATTCTCGAGGTTGTGTGTTTCAAAACATACACTGGGCTCTTTCACTGGGCTGGCATTCTGACAGAGCAGTGAAAATGTTTTCACCCCCCAAAAAGAATGGGCTGCATGGTCAGCCCTCTCCTGGGTGTGGAGGTTGTGTTCACAGCCAGTTTCTGAACCTTGGCAGGACAGAGGAGGGAGGTGCAGCCAAGCAGAACCCGAGCCCAGGCACAGGACTGCAAACCTCATCAAATACTTGTTCAGTTCAATTTAGGCTGGCCTAAATTCTAGTCCTCTCTTGAATAATTGAAAAGGAAACGATTGTGGGAAAAGTTTCATGTAACAGGAAGTCCAAAGGATGTGCCGGATTTTGGCAGCCCCGTGCTTCTCTGTGCAGCTCACAAGATTCCTCCTGTCATTAGCTGGCCTGTCAGCCACTGGAAACAAAATAACTCCAGGGCACAGATGGACAGCCCTGTGCTAGAGGCCAAAACAATCGTGTTTCCTACTCCAGAACCTCTAGGAGATCTGTCAATGCCACCACAGCTGAAACTCTTCAATAATCTTTTCGTTTTACTGCTGTCTAAGCAAAAAAACACCAAAAGATTCCTCATTGCCTTTAGCAATAAATCCGAAGTTATTTGTCCCTGCTTACATAAGACTTTCAAATCAAAGCATTTGTTCTTAGCTAGAATTGATACAAGTAAGGTCTGAAATCTAGAGAGAAGGGCAGAAGAGTTACTGCAGAAGGAAGCAAAATACTTTCAAGGAGTTATCTCCTTATTTCGGTACAGTTTAAAAAAAGTTTACTATAATATTCCATGCTCTGCACAAAATCATCCAAGTCAGGAAAACTTCAGTGGTTTTTAGGACAGAGAACACAAGCAGGGCTAATCATTCCTGCAGCCACTCACACTGTCCTGCCAAATGCCTGGAAAACTGCACAGAATTACCTTGATTCAAATGTTTGCCAGTGTGTATATTCAGCTCCTTTACTTCCTTTAACTTCAGGGCCATGACACTTCATTCAGTTACTATCCCAGCTCTGGTATGCTCATAAAAAATTCACACCTGTTTCACAAATGTTCACCTGTTTAGCACAGTCAGGCTTAAAGGAAAGGAAGTTTTTGTTTAATTATGAAAGTATAACTTGCTTTTTTAAAGGAGTTCCTACTATGGCATTTGCTGTTTACAGGCTGTAAAAGCAAAACTGCCCAGTGAATCAAAAGGAGGGAAAAAAGGGAGGCGGAGGGAAAAATAAAAGAGAGAGAAAAGAATTTCTTGGATTAAAATATCTTTCCTTAACCTTGTGGAAGAGAAGCTTCTCTGACTTGGTAGCACAGCACAATGAAATTGAAATCAATGCCAAGTGTCTTATCCTGAACTCTGAATGGGCAAAGTTCCCATTGACTTTCAAGATTTCTTCCCCTGCAAATGGCATTCAGGAAGAGTCGTTACCTGCACCTAAGGCACGTCCACCACTATGTTCTGTCTCTCCCCTTTGTGTCGAGTGGATGTATAGAATTTTTGAAATCAGCACAGCAAGCTGTGAATGATGCATGAAATGAATAAGCTGCCTTGTACAAAGGGGAAATCCTGAAGGCTTGGTGCAATCACTGCTCTACTATTTCCTATGGCCTGCATAGAAAAGATGCATAATATTCTCCACAGAGACAAAGAAAAAAGCTCACCGAGGCCAGAAGTCTCAATCAGAAGCCCCAGAAGAGATAAATGACAGCAGCTCACAAGTTTTTAACATTGCTTAATTTGCCTCTTATTCCTGAGCTGTTCCCCACGGATGCCTGGCGCTCTCAGCCCTGGGTGCACGTGGAATACACACACCGGGATTGGGGCTCTGAGAGCCCGGCTCACTTTGCATTTCTTTGGAGGCAGCCCAGTTTATGCAGGGGTTTGTGTTTCACACCTCACCCCATCAGCCGAGGGGAGTTCGCACCAATCCCCCAGCATGGGATGGCCAAAGCATGGGAAAAGGTGTGGATTTTTCCACAAGATCAACGGGATGTGACAAAACCCCACAACTTCTTCCTCATGTGGACTTGAATCTGAGACTTCACTGGTATCAGCACTAATATGTTCAAACCAGGCCAAGCCACGCTGAGATTGATTAGTGTTAATTGGATGTACTCCTGAATAAATACAAATGTATTGAGCAACAGCAATAAAGATGAGCATCCTGAGCACAACACTGGTACAGTTATTTCTCCTCATCGTGGAGAAGGCATAAATGCATCTTTTGTGGATGTGCTGTGACCTCCCCCAGTTCTCTTGCTCTCTCACACACGTTTGTTCACACTCTTTGCAATCTCCCCTGCTGTTCTAAGGAGGTAAGTGACATTTTAGAAACGGGAAAACTGAGGTTTAATAAGGATACTAAGCTTCTGAGGATGCCTTTGGAAGAAGCAAATCTAAAATCGTGTTGGCTATGAATGGTCTTTGCAGAAAGAATAATTAATTCCTCATCCTGAGGACATTCTGTTGGGAAGAAGTCGCTGTGTTGCACTGATTGCTGCATCCAGTGGCATCAATTAAAAGTTGTGATAGGGAAGAATGTGGAAAACTGTTCTGGAAATCTGCATTAACCACTAAATTACACCATGCAAATACATCTGCCAAGGATGGCTATCTACATCTTCCTTGAGAAATTATAAAAGAAATCGATTCAAATTTTGTCTTTTTGCTATTTCAGTGTTTTGTCATAATTTAGTGATGAAATTTACTACAGAAATAATCAGAATCTGCAGCATGAGAATAAACTGGACATGACTACAAGAAATCAAGGATCAAGGCCTGTGTAAGTGGAAAAGAAACAAAAGAAGCCATATCAAGCTTCTCACTTTTGCAGGCACTGAGAATAGCAGCAACATTCCAGTCCTGAACATCACCCAGCTTCAGATTTCAAGTGTACTCATCCCTGAGAAATCATCCTTTCCCTTAACATGGGAGGACAGTTAGATAAGTTCCATCCTCCTAATAATGTTCTTAGTCCCATGTTTGATATGGGACAGCTAAAAAGATAATCTGTGAATGTGTTCACAAAGCATCTATGCTAGTGCTTTTCCTGAATTTATCATCTCTTCTTGTAGCAAAGAAATAGTAGAAATACAAAAACTTGTGGTTTAACATATTTTATTAAAATATTCTTAAAATACCCACAATAGGCTTCCTCTGCTAGTTATACTTTACTCACTCTTTCAAAACTTTTATTTGAAGTATTTTAACTTCTCAACTTTTGTTGCAATAAATTGACTCTAAAGCTCCTTGACATAGGAAGGAACCATGAAATTGTAACCCAATAAAGGGGGTTTTGACAAACAAACAGCACCAATTGTTATCTTCCACTCAAAAACATGTCAAAACAAAAGCCTAAATATTGTCATTACACTTTAATGCCAGCATTAACCTGTTCAGAGCCAGTGCTCTGTCATCCTGAAGATAAAGGGTGCACTTGCTTTTATCCTGGATGTTGTAGAATAAGGCTGGAGTTGTTTTAACCATGCAAAGAGTCGCAGATGATGGTGCACATGCAACAGCTCAGCACTTCACAGTTTGGGACTTTACCTGGTCTCCCTGTGAATGTTAATGGCTCCATTCTGAGCTCTCCCACATCAGCCAGGAGAAGGAAATCCCACCTGGGCAGTGCTCAAAGGATATTTAGATTTAATGCATGCAGGAGTGACGTCAAGGGCCACACACCCCACAAATTTTAAAATGGGGTTCAGCACAAATAAAACAAACAGTTTTAAGTTCTAAAGAGAGAATATTTCTGCAGTTGTTCAGGAGGAAAATTTCCTGGGCCCAAGCAAAGGATGTAAGAGTGCTCTTTGGAAAAAAAAAAAGTTCTCTTTCAGGCAATGTCTCCCTCTATGCTGTTGGCTCTCTGATTAAGTACACTCCTGTTGAGGGAAGAAGAGGCTGTATCTGTATTTGTACTTAATTACAAGGCTGGGTTCCATGGCTCTATCCCAGTTCACCTGTTCACAGCCCTTCCCACAAGCTCTGACCACAGCTTACAAACTTTGGGATAAGGTTTAGCCCCAGGAAACTGAAAACTGCATTGGGAATTTTACCTGGATATCTGAAAACCAGTAAATCAGGAAAAGCAGCCCCAAGCCAAACCACTGATAGGAGCTTCCAGAGAGAACACAGCAGACATTTCTACAGAGACATTTCTCAGTGAACCCTCAGGAACTTACCCACAGAGCCTCCTTTAGCCCTGACTTAAGCCAAACAAGGATAACTTGAGCTCAAAAATACTACAAACTCTGAAAAAACAGCATTTCTCCCCTTTCATGGCAGAGAAACAACTTCCACAGAACTTCAATGTAAAGAACAATAGTTTATAATGATGCAGCTGCAGTTTGACTCTAAAGCCAAGAACATTTCCAGTGCTGGCAGCTGCTCACCTGCTCAGGAGCCCTCGCTTTGGTCAGACCTGCACACCTGCCTGGGAAGGTGGAGGGAGAATTGTTTCAGGGAATGGGAATTTCACTCTTCCCCACTGAGGGCTGTCCTGGCACTGCTGGTTTTGGGAGCACTGAGGAGCAGTTTGATTCCCAGCTGGGATAAAATCGGTCCTGCTGCTGCCCTGCCTGCCTGTATCCTGTACTCTACTGACACCATCACCTTCCCTCAGACCTGCAGGTTATTTATGGATCAGCTTCTCCTCCAGGATCAGTCAGTCGTGTTACCAGCTACTATTTTCTCCTGCTCCTTCCTACCTGAAGGACAGCAGCACAAACACGCAGAAGACACTCATCGTGCAGAAGTAGCACCACGGGTTTGCCAGATCTCACCAGAAATCTTAGGGAAGAATGGGGCTGTGGGTATGAAACACGCTGGGTTCTCATTCACCAAGTGATCACCCCCAGCCCGTCCCGGGGGCAGCGGTGGTGCCCGCGCTTTGCCACACTCACCAGAGGGCAGCCGGCCCCGGGAGGGGGCAGCGTGCGGGGCCCGGGGCTTTCCCCGCTCCGGGAGCCGCTCCGGGAACGGTCCCTTCCCCGGGTGGCCAGGAGCCAGGCACCCCGCCAGCGAACGGGGCTCTCGGGGAGGTTAGCAGAACATCCTCGCCCCTGGGAAGAGCCCGAGCAAAGCCCTGCCCGAGCCTGGCCGTGCTTCCC
>VYXF01003810.1:106289-117938 GCA_013397295.1 Polioptila caerulea | reverse complement strand
ACTCCCGGAGCGGATGAAGGGGCGGGGGAAGAACGGACGGGCTAAACTCTTCCGCTCCTGAGCTGTCGCCTGGGGGAGAATCTACATTGCCATTCTGGGATCGGGCATGGCTGTTGGTGGGAGAGAGGCCGGGACGGGTGGCTGCCGGCCGGGCACTCCTGGTCATCCCCACCTACACCCACCCCGCTGCCACTTGGGCTCTTCCACTCGGCTGCCCCAACAGAGGGGAGGAGGGGTAGAGGGAAAGGCTCTTGCGAATCCCCCGAGTTTCACGGTAATAGAAAGTTCTCTCCGTGTGAAAGAAAACTTTGGCGGCGGATATGTGAATGGAGCGGCGCCCACTTGAGCTGTCAATCACCGGCTTCCCGGTCCGTCCCTCCCCTCCCTTTACCCCTCCTTCCCTTCCCTTCCTTCGCCGGAGGCACGGACACCGCACCTGCACGGACAGGGCCGGCAGCTCGCTGGTAGCACCGCGGGCACAGCGCTCTCGGCCGGGGGCCGGGCTGCCCCATCCCTGCGCTTCGCCAGCCTCCGCTCCGGCTCCGCCTGGGGAAGCCGGGAGCGCTGGGGCAGGAGAGGCAAGCGAGCCGCAGTCTGCTCGGGGAAAGCCTCGCTGCCGGAGGGTGCGGGCAGCATCGCCGCTGTGGCTATGAGCAAACTGCCCCAGGGGTGTGTGGGGTGCCGGGGAGGGTCAGGGACCTTGAGGTGGGGACGTGTCTGAGCCTCCCGTCCCGTCTCGGGCGGCCCGGCGAGGAGCGATGCTGCCGCCGCAGCTCCCCGGTTTGGCGGGCGCCGGTGTCACCCCAAAGACCAGACCGCGAGTGTAATGACGGTAATCCGTACGGGGAGCAGGAAACCTCTGGGGCAGGGCTCTGCGCTGGAGAGGGGGCTCCGGGCCGGGGGGGATCGGCAGGGCGGTCATGAGGAGCTGCCGGCCCTGCTCCAGCCCGCACGGCCCTTCCTGCGGGAGCGGGGACCGGACGGGCACTGGAGGGACTCTGGAAACAGCACGGTGCTGTGGAGTGGGTTGATTTGAGCCGATCTGAGCACTGCTGGGATTTAGCAGTTGAAGGTCTCACTCGTTTTGTACGGATTTCTTTTTTGCAGCGTCTAAGGGGAAATTAATCCCGCTTGCGACCTGCTATAGTGTAGTCAGCACTTTGGTTTTTGCTTGGTTTGCTGCTGGTATATTGAGCGAAGTCAAAATTTGGCAGCCCGAGGGAACAGGTTGACAGCGGAAAGGTTGTTACAGGCGGGAGTGGTTCGCATGTAACTTGCAATATATTGGAAAGGCTTCAAACAGTCGTAATTTACTTCCAACCCTCAAAATATTTTGGCCCCTGCAGTGGAGGTTTAAGACCTGCCAGGCTGGCAGGAAATCGGACTGATCTATATCCTGACAATGCTTTGATATTTCTTTATATGAGCGTTTGTTGGAGGGACTGGGCACGCTGGCAAACGAAACGAAAGATGGGCTGTATAGAGAATTAGAGGACATGCTGAAATCTCCCTGAATAGTGTTTATGTCGATGTTTAAATAAATATTACAACGTTAAGTTTTGGACTCTTACTTTGTCTTTCAATTCGCCTTTGAAGTGCCTGAGTCTCAAATCAGAGATTTTTTATTTTTCCTCTAAAAGCCAAGCTCTTCAACACATTTAAGGTCCATATTATTTCAAAATATAAGTACAGACTGATGGATTTCGAGACTTCACAGGTCCTTGCAACGCTCCCGCTGCGCTTGGCTTCCCACGCCGCACAAGTTCGGAGGAAAACTTCAAAATCCGGCTGATTGCTGTTTCCAGAAGGAGAGAGCTCTGCTCCGGTCCCGCCGCCTCGGCGTTAGTGTGGTGTGTGCAAACGCTCGGCTGCGATTTCTGGAGCCGAGAGGCGATCCCGAAGCCGCCTTCCCTCGGGGCTTTCCCTGCGAGCCGCGATTCCCCCCGGCCGGCCACGGCGCTGTCGCCGCTCGCAGGTCGCCACCAGCAGCCCCTTCCCGCGGCCACGCCGCACCTGCGACCGACTGTCGCTCTGTCCTTCCTTGTCCCTGCCCTGAAAACGCCGGTGAGGCAGCGTGGGGAACAGGAGGAAGGAGGGGAGCCCGCTGGACCAGCTGCTGCTCCCCAAAGTTCTTGCAGGGCGTTTTAAGAGACCCCGTCCCACCACCCCCTTGCAGCAAATTCAATTGCTGCTCCCCGGGATCTGGGACGGAGCCTGCGGAGCTGCCGGGACGCAGGGAAGGGGCCGAAAGCAGGAGGGGACCCAGCCTGGCACAATAAACGGGCAGAGGGGAAACCTGATGCTTGGAGCCATTTTCCTAAATTCTCTGCGAGGGAAGCCCCGTGTGTCTGGCGGGGCTCGGAGAACCCTTGAGGTCGTGTAAATACAGTTGTCAAAGGCTGAGGAGCCTTTTATTGTTGTTATTTATTTATTTGGGTGACAAAGGAGCGTGAGGTGAGATAAGGCGTTTACAGCACAACCCAATTTAAACGAGAGAGAGACCCCGCGCTCGAAAAGGGCCGTTTGAAAGGGTCTGCCTGGGATTTCTGCGTGATCAACTCTTAATAAAAAAAGAGCCATTAATATATGTTAATTGCAGCTCCAGAAGAGCTCGGGGGAATCTTGGAACTGTGTCAGGGAGGATCGCTGGCTTTTAAAGAATAACTCTATGTATGAACTCGGCCCTGTCTAATCCTGTTATTAAAACATCCCTCTGGTCACCAGCCTTATTCCCGACCGAGATCAGCGAGGGCTTGTCCTCGAAATTTGCCCAGACAAGGGAGCTGGGCGCCCCTTTCGTTTGGACCCTGCTGCCCCTCGCTTGGTTGATCCTCCGAAAATGCCCAGAGTTTTAGCGATGCTTAAGATAAAAGTTCACGTGATCCCTGTTTCGGGCTGGCATTCACAGCCTCCCCTAGAAGTTTTCGGGGTGGTAATGTGGCTGCTAAATGGGCCATTTAAGGCTGGTTCTAGTGCTGAAGATCGTTAGGAGATGTTTTTTTGTTGTTTTGTTTTATTCCGCATTTAAGTGTCACGCCAAAACACAGCTCGAGGCTGCCTGTGAGGCGGCTGCCTCCCTCGCCGCGGGGCTGACACGGCTGGAGCGACCTCCCAGCCCGGCGAGCAGGACAGCGAAATCATTAGTTCCGACAAACGAGCTCCAACTCCTTCCCGTGGCTGCCCCAGAGCCTCTCCGCGTGGGGATCGCAGCTGTACCAGAGCCCCCAGCTGCCCCTGCTGCTCGCCGATCCGGGGAAGCAAGGGTTACTTCTGATGACATCATTAAAAATCACAACATTTAGGAACAAAAATCTGAAGTGCGTGGGTAAACCCAGGCAGCGTCGTTTGGGCATAGCTCGATCCCTTTGAACTGAGCCTCCCAGCGCGTTCAGGAGGCAGCGGTGAATTTTTTTTTTTTTTTTTTTAATCCTTTCCCTCCACCCGCCCCCCCAGCTGAACTTTTATTTGGCTTCTGACAACAATAGCGGGCTGCAAACAGACCTCTCGGAGCGCCCTCTGAATAGACGCTCTTCGAGCCCGGATTGTTTCCACCGCCACAAAAAAACAACCAGTAGCTCCCGTTTTTTAATTGGGTTGTTCCTGGCCCTGGCTCATTCAGGTGTTCGCGAGGAATTTGTTTATTAGCCTTTGACAAACAGCCTCTCCTGGCAATCCCCTCACGGACTTGTCTTCAGCGGGAGGGGAGGGATGCCGAGGGGGGCAGTTTGCTAATAAGGACTCTCTCCATCTCCAAGTTACCAATTAACAGAGCTGTGGAGGGGACCACCAGCACAGGATAACTCGCCAGGGCTCGCTGCGGAGCCCGGAGGAAACCGCAGATTTAGCTCATGTGTTTTCACGCAAAACCACCGAGGGAAAAACGAGCACGAAAAGTGATGCTAAAGAGACCACCCCCGCCGCCCCAGCGCGGTCTGTGCCCAGCCTGGCAGAAATCTCTTCCTCAGCGGACGAGACAGTAACAGGAATTTTCTGCAGCTTCCCCTCGCTGTTACAGCACCGACTGTGCAGAAGCCCCTGAAGGAATCACCCAGCCCGAGCGCGGCTTGCCCGGGGCGGTGCTGGAGCTCCCATCCCTGGGTTCGCTTAAAAGCGGCGGAGATGCGGCGCTTGGGGACCCGGCTCAGTGACGGGCTTGGCAACGCCACCTTTACTCGCTGATCTCAAGGATTCTTTTCCAATCTGAACGATTCCATCGTTCTCAATGGTTCTCACACCTCAGCTCCCTCCCTCTCCGCCCCCACCCAGGGCAGCCCCGCGCTCTGTGGCCCCTCTGTCCCCTCCTGCCTCGCTGGCCCGGGGGCACAGCCCCGTGCGGGGTGGCCCTGCGGTGGCAGCAGCCCCTCCTTGGCCCGGGGACACAGCCCCGTGCGGGGTGGCCCTGCGGTGGCAGCAGCCCCTCCTTGGCCCGGGGGCAGCGGGCGAGCCCCGGGGGGCTCCGGGCACAGCAGCCCCTTCCCCCGGGCCACTCGCCCCCAGGGACAGGCAGGGACAGGGGACCTCCCCCGGCCGGGAATCGCCCGCTCCCCGGTACTTGTTGCTGTGCTTTAGCGGAGACGTCGCTGCTCTCCTTCTAAAACACTCAAAAATAAAAAATCCCCAAACCAACAAACCAAACAAACCCCACAAACTCAAATAATCTCTCTTTTTGCCGCTTAAAACTTCGCGAATCTTTCCTCCGGCGTTTTCTGTACAGATGCAATAACCACTTTATTTGCTGGTAATCATAGCAATGCTCCTTTATAGCAGTTGGGTTAGAAATCGGACATTAATTGTAAAACTCTAACTTGCTAATTAGCTGCAAATAAACTATTCATTAGTGGCAAATTAAAATCAAAACACACCTTATTCCTACTCTCTGACACACAGTTTTGAAGGCACATATTGTTTCAAACTACGGCCTGTATCACTGGCACAGCAAATTGAGATCCTGAAAGGTTTCTCTCCAGGATATATAATTAAAATATATTCTACTTTAATTGACATTATAGAGGACACAAATGAGATTTTCCTTTTAGAAAGAAATAGCAGTTTCTAAATAAAGCTTTGCAGGCTGCAGAATGGAGGTTTCAAGCAAATGAATAGTCATTACTACCTTTTCAATGATGTGGGCCTTTTGATCAGAAAAGAAATTAGCTCTAAAGGACAGACAATAGGAAGCCTGCCCTGCAATAGGAAGAAAATTAGATGGCTAAGACTCTTAACAACACCTATTTCTATAAACCATGGAGCTTCTTGCTTTTCAATTACAGCTGTTCATTTCAAATAAGGAAAGTGGAAAAACACAGAGGGGAATATAAACTCTGTTGCACCAAAAAAAAGCCCGAGACAGGGCAGGCAGGCAGCCTTCCCATTTTCCTTTTGTTTTTATTATAATCAGTTAACTAATATGACATATTCTGTAATACTCAGTCAGCCCAGTATGGCATTCTCCAGGTCAATCTGGGCGGATTATCTTCAGCAAAGGAACTGGTAAAACATGAGAAACTTCATGTTAGGTAGCTGGATATTTCCACTGCACATCAAATAATTACATTTTGCACATGCATCTTATGCTTGTGTGCATTCTACAGAGAAAACAAAACAGGCCTGAAGTACCTGAGGAAAATGAAGAGCTGAATAACACTCTGCTGTCTTTTGAATATAGTCAAAAACTAACCCCAGTTCTTCTGAATTAAATTGGGTGTTCTTTCATTATACTCAGGACCGAGAGATTATTTCAGGCAGGTTCTCTCCACATTACTTGTTACTCTTTACTATTTTTTAAATAATACTTCTAGTCTCAAAAGATAAAATTAATCTGCTATGTTATAACTTTTAAATATCAGATCTCTCTCAAGTTATTTCGTTTGAACTTTATTTTTGAACATTTTTTCTCCTGCATAGAAAAAAAATACACATTTTCTTCTGAATCTGAGATACAATCATAGAAACAATCCTTTCTTCCTCCACCATATCTCTCTAGCCACACTTTTATGATTAGGTGTAACACGTAAATTATAATTTGTTATTAACCAATCAATATATTGTAAGTTAAATAGTCTTTCAGTAATGATTTAAACGTAATAACCACAAAGCTTTATTGTAAATAAGTTCTGTTCTCATATGAACTCAGCTGGACTAAAGAGATGTCTTTAAAAAACCCCATAAAATCACCAAGATTACACACACATCGGTTTTTATCTTTCTTGTTAATCTATTTATGACTCTCAGACTTTCTCCTTTCCCTCTACCCACTCCTCTGTCTTTGTTTTTCTGTCTCCTTCCCTGTTGTATTATTTGTTTAGAAATCAGGTTAGAGGCTCAATTCAAAGGGTTAATCAAATAAATATGAATTGGTTTTACTGTGATGAGGTGTCTTTTGATCCTTTTCGTCTCTGAACAAGTGAGTGTTCAAGAAAAATTATTTTTCCTTGTCCAAAAACCTAAAACCATGTTTGTCTTCTGCCTAGAAGTGATTTTAGTATGAAATACAAATGACAGATTTTATTTAGTGTCTGTATCTCCCTTCACTCCCGCCTGGCCCCGAGGTAGAGAAGAAAAAAAGAAATGGTTTAATCTGGTAAAGAATGATCTCCTAACTCCCAAAGTGGAGTCACTCATGTCAGTATTTGAAGTAATCTCTCTGCCTGAGAGCAGTTAGAAAATTATGAATAATGCAAACTTCTGCCTCACTTTTTACTGGAACAAACCTTCCTTTTTTTTTCTTTTTTTTTCTTTTTTTTTAAGATCTTAATTATGTCATTTGATTTGACATTATCTTGCCCCAGTAAAGTTACCGGTGCTAACTAATGGGAAAAACTTCCCTCCATGCAAATGAGCGGCTCAAGCGTCGGTAAAACTTTGTGATTTACAATACAAAACCCACATAAAGATCTGCATCCCTGAGGAGATTAACAACTGGGGAAAGCCCAGCCCTGCTGCTCCAACTCTCAGTCCTGATCGCGTCTTCAGTCCCTGGAAACGAGCTGAGGATAAGGAACCGTCTGCTCGAGAACAAGTGAATCTAACTCAGAATCGACACTGTGAATCTGGAAATTTCACCTGAAATGGTTTTAAGTATCAGAGCAACCAGATCTTTGAGCAGCAGAAAAATAAATAGGGAACGTAAAGAGCTTTGCAAAGTAGGGAGAGCAGTTTGTGAGCGGAGCTGTGCTGAAAGGGCTGGACCTGTTTTATCTGCAAGACATCAACACATCTCACTGTGAGCAGGGAGAGGACTCAGCTCCTCTGACCCTTCCCGTGCGTGTGGCCAGTCCTTAGAGAGCTTCACCAGCCCTGAAAATCCTTTCTGCTCTTTTTCCCCCCCTAACACACACTGATAAATGAGAGCAATACGTTCTCCCCAGCCTTCTGTAAAGCAAATATGTGTATCTGCATCTAGGTATACAACAGATACAAAACAACAGACGTGAAACTCACTGAAGAAATCATTATTATATGGGTTGTTTCCGCGGGACAAACACATTTCTGACCTGAACATGAGTCGCAAATAACTGCGCCATTTAAATTGATACTCGTCACTCATCCTTTGTTTCTGTAATAGCTCAAATCAATTACCTGATTTTCAAGGTATCCAAGAACTCCTCAAATTCCTGTCTTGCAGTGGTCCAGCTCTTATCTGTCTCTGTAGACAATCCCTCTCCTAGTAGGGCAAGTGCAGCAGGCGCTTGCAGGGGAAGAACTTATGCAATTATACATTAATTAAGGACTTGTAGAATAGGTGTTTCCAGGCCATTTTTTAAACAAGTGGACCAAAGGGCACCTAGAGGGACACAGTGGATTTCCCTGGCATACCCAGCATACTTTTCACGCTGAGGAAAATCCCGTTTTCCCTGGTTAAAAGGAGTTTCTGGTTGCCCCAGGCTCCTGCGCCCCTCCCAGGAGCACAGGCAGGGTGGTTATTGGGAGCTGGTGCTCTGTGGGACAGCAATGAGGTGCTCCCAGGTCCATGAGATGTGTGACCTCGGTGTGTGCGAGGGTCACAGGGGGATCTTGATGATAGAAAAGAGGAAAGAACTCACCAAACCCATCCTCACTCCGGCAGGAGCAAACAAAAGGTGGCTTAGTGAGGGGAGCATGGAGGGGAAGGGGAGATTTGGGATGCAGTCCTGAGGCTACAGACTGGAGAATCCTGTTAGGAAAGGAGGAAGGGAATGCAGGAGGACCTACAGGGGGGAAAAGCTTCAAAAAGAACCATTTAGTGGCTGACAGGGGAAGCCAGGAAAGGGACATTATGCAGTTTATGGCTTGCTTCCCTTTTCCTGTCGTCAGTTGCCTCTGCCCTGGCTCACCCCACTCCCACTTTTGCAAAATAGCCCATCAATAACAAGTTCAGCTTCTTTTTTGAAAAGAACTCCACAACCCCTTGAAAAATGGTGTAATTTCACAAAACTCTCATATTCCACTTTGATTTAACTTGATTTGAAGACCTCATAAACAATTTATACCTAAACTATGTCCAGTGAAGTGTTGAAATTAGTTTTCAGAAATATATTGTACAGAGCTTCTTTCATCCATAGATTGATTTGGATTGGAGCTGTAAAACCATTGCAGGTTGTTAAGAAAATAGGTGGTATTTATAATTTTTTAATTTTAATCAGTGCAAATGCAGATGATTTCTGCATCTGCTTTCCAATTTCTTTACACAACATCCATAAAAACTCAAGCTTTTTTACATTTGTACACCAATGGCTCCCAGGAAAGCTGGTGGAAAATTAGAGGGAGGCGCTTGTGCCTTACTTCTGCATGAAAAAACAAACTCCTCTTATCAACAGTATTGCTTCTTCTCATTTCAGGTTGAGTTAAGCTCAACTGCACAAAGAATGGCAGCAAACCCACACAGAGCACTGCAACACTCATGGACAGTCTTTAAATAAAAATGAGGACCTGTTCTGTTCTCCAGATTCCATAAAAAAAACGAACCACAAACTCCATTTGATGCTTTTATGGCTCTTCCTATCACGGTGTTTGAATATATTGCAATAAATGCAGTTTTTACTGAACAGAATTCCATGGGAGGGAAGGAAGCCCTGGGTCAATTTACAGATATTCAGAAAATGGGCAAAATAATAATGTGGGAAAGGTCTCTGAAGTAGATAGGAGCTATGTGGGAGCAGATCTCTCGGGCTAAATCAGATCAGCACAGGGCTTGACCATCTTGCATTTCTGTAAAGGACCATGCCCATAAATATCATGAGCTGGAAAGGACCAGAACCAATGTGGACTAATTGGGAACAGTCAGATCTACATTTTGTAACTCCCTGGGAAGATCCCAAACCAGACACCAGGACAAAAGACTCCAGAAAGAGGAGAAACTAAAGCTCTACTTCCTTGTAACTTTGTTCAGGAATACCTAAAGAATGTGGTTTCAATGAGCTGGGGACTGACTGGAGTGACATGGTAAATATTCTACTGCAGTATTTATAGCAAAAAAAAGAAAAAAAGAACTTTCTAAAGAGAGTTTAAAAAGATGAAACATTAGGAATTAGTCTAAAAAACCCTCCCAAATAACTTATTTCAAGCTCATGCAAAACACCTAAGACACACACAGAAAGGTTGTGTCCCAAAAAGGAAAGCCTACACCTTGGCGTGCCAGCAAAAATGGGAATAACAATCCCCTGTCCCACTGTCCTTCGGGAATGTGCACAGCTCCTGCATAAATAAACAGGATCATTCCCTGCCCCAGGAGAGGGCACCCTGTGCCTCCCGCAGGTGCTTCTGCAGGGCTGCCACAGTCCCGGGTAAATCCTTGTCCTGATGCTGTTTCCTCTCTTCAAAGCTAATCCCGAGCCATAGAACACATTTAAATGTACAATGTTGTTATTCCTCTGGATTCCCTTTAATGAGAAGTGCCCGAGGAAACGAGAGCTGCAGAGAAGAGGTGCCTGTGCTGCTGTGTGAAAATGCACAATCAGAATTTACACACTCCCACAGTGATGGTTTTGCATTGATAGCTCCTGCACCGGGCTGGAGATTAACCAAGTAAAGACTTGAGCTTGGACCGACTGCACATTTTTAAGGTTTGCAAAGCTGCACACTTCCAGGTTGAAGGGGGATGTGAGAGCTGCTGGGCTGCCACGGGATTGAGCTTTATGTTGTTATATTTTACTTAAAAACCTTTGCTGGAAGATGAAGCAAAGAGATTTCCACTGTTTCCTGATAACTTTCTGTTCCAGAAAGGACAAGGTGATGCACAGGATGTGGACTGGTCAAAAAAATCCCCTTTTCTGCAGGTTTTTGGGGCTGATCCCAGATGGTTACAAAAGAAACTTGTTTGTTATGTGCTGCTGCCTTACGTACACTGAGCTGGAAATCCTTGGTTCTCTGTACTCATTTGTGCATCATTAACTCCTCAATTGCAATTATGACACAGTGATGTCATAATCTAAGTGATGTCACACTGGACTGAGTGTTCTAAGAGAAATGTGTGTAGTGCTCCTGCACACAGAGCCCTCCAAGTTAAATTTCCAGGGAAGTGTGGATGAAAAGGTCTCGTCTCTGTTCATACCATTGCACTCGAGATGAAACAGAGGATTTTTTAAAATTTAAGATAATTGCTAATTAGATCTTTCTCCTTATTCCTGTGTTCATATCACACACAGTAAAAAAGCAACATTTCCACATTCGGATTTATATCAGAAAAAATGTTTTTGCCATATCAAGGAGCATTTGAATTTTCCTCATCACTTATCAGCTTCTGGCCCTGCTACCACTACTCATCTGATGCTTTGAGCTAATTGGACAGCCAGCAACATTTTTATAGGCTTGAAGAAATAGAGCTAAAATCATTATATTAGTCACACACCTCCCATTTTTGTCAGTCACAAGTTTGCAAAATGAGAGGGATTTCTAAATCCTGATTTGTACTTAGATGCTCATGGCATCGGGCAGATCATGCATGTTTGTTTAGTAAGAGCCTCCACAATTACATCTCAGACACCTGCAGGCGATGCAATATCTAAAGGATGATGATAAATTCTTCTAACACATTGATCAAACATAGGCTCTGATTACACTGACTCTCAGAGGGATCAATACTCTTCAGCTTTTCACGTTATGCTCCTCAAATTCTGGTGTTTTACAGAGTGATATAAAAAAAACAGACAGGACAAACACGTGTGTGTACAAACACATGGTGGCTGACACAGTCACTGAGCAATTTAGAGCAAAAACAGGATGAAACTGAAAAAATCTCCCTGTTTTGTTTTTGTGGTCCTTGTGTGAGACTGAATCAGTATTTCCACTTAAATAACAGTGGAGTTGCAGGCAGGAATTCGGCATCACAGAGCCCAACTTGTTCTATTTATTTAGCAGTAAGGTAATATCACACAATTAGGAGTCTTGCCCAGAAATTTGTTCTGCACACAAGGAAGTTTGTACTCCCATTTCTGAAGTTTGAGGCATAAGAGAAGGACATATTTGAGGAGACTCTCTTTTGAATTAATCTCTGCTGTCTTCCCACTTTAAGAGTAGTTAATGACAGCATGATGAAATTCTAGATGATGAAGCATAAAAAACTCACAATAAATAACCATTGATGCAAGTTTTACAGTGTTGTTGTACTATTGACTTTGATTATTATGCACCTGCATCATAATGAAATACATCCTGCCTCTTTTTTTTTTTTTT
>VYXF01003810.1:65532-106204 GCA_013397295.1 Polioptila caerulea | reverse complement strand
TTTTTTTTTCTTTTTTTAAGAAATAGATAAGCTGTCCTTTTACTCCACCTTTAGAAAATGGGTAGAAAAATGATAATTCAATTCACTGAGGACAACATTGCTTGGATGATTTTACAAGTGGCTTCAACTGCTGATTCAAATTAGTTAAATTCATGGATGTCTCCATCTGTATATTCTCTATGAGAAATAACAGCCAAAACGATGAAAATTAAAGTAATTAATAAGTAAAAGTTGCGCATGGCATATTTTTATTTGTTTGGTGTGAATTCTGTGTCACAGGAATGCGCTTAGGAATGTTGCTAATGGGGATGTGCTTCTTCCTAGAAACACAGGCAAATCACCTGAAAAAACATGACAGAATGATACAGAATGAGGTAAAACCATTTTAGCAAAAATCCCAGGGTGATTTTCAGCGGGATTTTTCAGTCTTCAGGACCTGCAATAGAATTTATAATCTGCATGAGAAGCTGCCATGGCTGTATGTGCATATGGGCCCTTAGCAGGTGTGAATGGCCACCAGGACAGCTCCTATTTGCATGTGAGACAGCGGCAAACAGGCACACGAATTAACCTCCTGCATATTCATCAGCTGGCCAGGACAGTTTTCAGTTTTGAGCACCAGATCCGCAAGGTCCAGCTGTGACGAGCCTGGAGCAATATGAAATTCGGAACTGGGAGGGTTGGTGTCAACACAACCGTGCTAGGCTGCCAAAATGCAAAGTGGATTTTTAAATATTGAAATCGAGCTACTCAATGACCCCTTCCAGACTATCGAAGAACAAACAGGGGGTGATGTACATCTGCAAAGTTTGATATCCAGCTCAAATACTCTTTCTGCCAGATGAAGGATCTAATCTTGCTTCTTAAACAAATCATCTATTTTTTGTTGGCATGGTTCTCGAAGAGAAAATATTCTGGTTTAGAACATTTGCCATGCAGTCAAAATCCATTGCGTCAGAACTATTGTGTTGCATCTTCCAGTTTTGTAGGAAAATACGAACAGAACAGAAGCCTCTTGATAAAAAAAAAATATTTTAGAGCAATAATTGAGATCAAGCAGCAAACAATCACTAACCTGAAATCTGGCAATGCTTGCATGTGCCCTGTAGTTAAAACTAATTCATACAAATGAAGTTAAAAGGCCAGAAGTGTTTCAGGGGAATTTGACACAGGAACTCCAGGCAATGTGGGGAGCTGGGAAGCTCAGGATATTTTGCTGTAGCAGCAGACTACATAAGGGAACTCAGGATAGGTGGAATTAAACGAAGTTCTGAAAAAGAGAATAAACTGCCATTTGAATTCCTACTGCTTTTCTACTGCTTACTGCTTCCTAATTAATTTGATTCTTGAACTGAACATCTCTTTTACATTTTGTATTTTTCAGCTAACCCAGCTCAGGGTCCTGCCCTGCTGCTCTGAGGGTTACATTTCACTAAGTAACTGGATGCCAATTATGTTTTTGTTGTAGGTGTCATATTACCAATAGTTTAATATGCAGTCATCCTCATTTTTATTATTTAGTTGGCTGCTGAGATTATCTGAAGGAAGGGACATCCTCTTCTCTCTGCTCACATAATCTGCAGTATATTCCCATTGCTCTGTCACTTGTGAATTTAACATTCCTGGCCTTACAGCTGCTGTTTTCTTAAAAATATTTACAGATTTTAATTTCTGGTAATAGGACACAAAGTGGCAGACTAAGAGCATTCTGATCTGAGTGCAAATCCAATGCCACGGTGGGACTGATGCTGAGTTAACCTCCACTTGTCTCTGAAAGCCAACCAGGAACTGGAATCTCTTTTCTCTTTAAATTGGATCCAGATTTTCACTAAGAACATTTATCAAATCTGTAGGATTTAAGGCAGAGTTTTTTAGACGGGAATCAGAATCAACAGCAAATTTTCAAGCAGGAATTTTCAGGCCTGTTATTTAAGAAAATCTAGCCCAGGCAATGCAGGTGTGTGAGCCTCTTCCCCAAATTTACCCTGCAAAGACAGAGTGAGCTCCCAGCTCTGCTCCTGCTCCTCTCCAGACAGACTCAAGCTCTGCTAATATAAATACAAGATGTGTTACTGAAGGATCAGACCCTAGGTTCTCTCAATTTGAGTTTGATTATAAAAAATTAATTGCCTATAAGAAAAAAAAAAAATCCTCAGTCATCCTTTTTACATCAAGCCGCAAACAGTAAAATTTGATTATAAAAGGAAAGTTGTAATTTGTTTTTCTCAGGAGTTACAGTCATTTTAAAGTCAGTTCGCTCCCTAAAGCCACTGTTATCTATATGAAAAGAGTAACAAAATTGTAGGTGTTTCTTTATTTCACCATAAATTGACATGTTCTAACAAGACAGCCTGTTTGCTTTTATTGTTCAAAAGCCCCTAAGTCTTTACTGTCTGCTTCTCCACTTGTCTTAAATGTTTGATTAAGCACTGTGAGAATTGTCAGTATTGATAAACTTCTTTCCAGTACATTAAGCACTCTAATCCTTTACATTCCTACTCTATCTCTATTGCCAAGTCACTCAGCTTCCTTTAGCATTTGATTTTAGGCCAATATTTGCATTAGAAACGGCCTATAAATAAAAATTACTGTAAGAGCAGGAACAACTGTTCTTCTGCATCTGAAGATTTCTGACAGAAACAGTCTGTGAAAGGCTCTGCCTGCTCCTCTGTAAACACAGCGACTAAAGAGCTGTCTACTGAGCTAATTAAAAGGGGTAATTAGGCTCGGCACTTTCCCCGCAGTTTTCTAAAAATCTTAATTTTGAGGAGTGACAGTGCTATTTATCTTTCCCTCAGGAGCCTGAACGAAGCAGGAGGGTTCTGGTGTCCGTGCTGTATTTTGGATTAAGCTGTGTGTTTACTGGGATAATTCCACATTCGGGCTGTCCATAACTCAGGATGCACTCTGCCAATTTTTGGCCCTGTTGGGAGCAGCATTTGGGTTTCATTTCTTATCACATTCTTTTCTCCACACCACTCCGAGATTGAAATTCCCGTATCAAATACAGGACGTGTCAAAATCTATCTCCCAGTGCTTAAGATTCCAGATTTAGAATGAGATATTGTATAATTGGATTATTTAAACTTTATTTTGGTTTTCTCTCTATGAATTTCACTCGGGTGACTTCTGGGGATGGAAGGACATTCCAGGGCAGCAGGGACATGCTGGAAATGATGTACATCCCTATCAGGATTACACAAACAACACTGGCAGGAAACTCCAGCATTCCCTTTTCCATGTTTTGTGAAAGTAAAAACTGTAAACTCATAATTCGGATGCCAGAATTATTTGGTATTTCAACACTAACACCAATATATTAGGAAATATGTTGACACAGGCTTAATCATGTCACCAGGGGTACAGAACTCTGCCACCTCTAGACAAAACCCCACGTGTCCTGCACTTATTCTTACCAAAATCTGGCCAAGATGAGTGCAGTATTTGGGTATTTCCCTCTTTAAAAAATAATTTGGGCGTGCCACATGCAGCACAGAACAAACATCAGTGATTATCCAGGGTAAAAGTGCACATCCCAGACCCTAACCCTGTAATCTTGACATAGACTTTGTTTCCAGGCACAGCAATAAGTATTTTGCCAGAGTAAAGGCAAGGAGAATCAGGCTCCACAGTGCAATTTCATATGAAAATGAAGTGGATGAGATACTTCTACCAGGCTCATTTGAAATCAAATAGGAGGGCTGCCTTTTTGTCTGCACTGCTAATAAGAAAAATATGCTAGAATAGAAGGTAATTGTAATAAGGTATGTCCCCATTTTTCTCAATTTTGCCCAGTTTTCTTTGATATTATTATGGATGTCATATATAAATGGTATTCCTTCAGGGTGGATTTATTAATTTTGGAGATGTACATTCTTCCAGTGCATATATAAGAATTGACCATTTATACACAGGGGAGGAGAAAGGGTAGAAGACCCACAGAAAACAGAGGCTGTAGCAGAGAACATTGTGTCTGCAGCATTCTTAATAAATAACACAAATCACACAGAATTGCCAGAGATTATTTTAATGGCTTGACCCTTATGCTGTTGTGGTAATCTCCAGGGAAATTCTGCGTTAAAACAGTAAAATTTTGTAATGAACTTCAACTGTTATTCAAAATTCTTTATCAGAACTTCTGGGATTAGTAGTTGCACCACATTTTTTTCCTTCTGGAGAACCACAAACAGCACTTTAAAAAGTCAGCAGGAAACATGCAGGATATCTAAAACTGCTGCAACTCCTATTGATTTCAGTGAAACAAGTGTGACTTCTCCCAAATGAATTTCTGGCCAATCTCTTCTAGTTGTGGGAGAGAAAAATTTGGATCAGAGGCTCCTGCATGGGCAGAGACATACTCCAGGGACACTTAAATCCATTTAAGCCTAAAGTTTACCTGCTGGGTTAGGGAATCAGTTAAGTTTGGATATGTACAGACTTTCTCAGTCTGCCCTTTCTCTCCTTGTGGAAATCCTGCCCAGGGAGACTCTGTGGGATCAGCCTTTTTGTCCCTGATTTCTGCTCACCCAGCAGCAGGACGGAGAGCTGCGGGCACCTGGTGCATCCTGTGCCTGAGCACTGATTCCTGCCTGGGGAATCATGGACAGACCTTTATGTCAATGATAGACATAAATATCCATAAAGCCACTGGGACTTTTCTGGCTCAGAGTGAGGCACTGAGCAACAGGTTTTTGGTATTATTTTGACCTTCTTATCTTCTGCCACTGGGCTGAAGGAGTAGAAACAGCGACTGTTGCCTCTGGTTTTGCTCCATCAGCACAGAGCTTGCCCTCGCTGCACTCACCACCAAAGGCTAAACTCACCGAGACTCGTTTTTCATCAATTAGTAACTAACTGCAATGCATCCCATTCATTTCAACACAAAACCTCAGTGCTACGAGTCGAAGGGGGACAGGATCTGGCTCTGCAGAGCTGCACACAAAGCATTAAAGGGTCTGTTTGCAGAGCAGGTGGGCTACAAGCAAGGTGCTCTCTGTGGGCTGCCTGGAGGTGCAGATTTTCCATGAGACAATCAGGCATTGCCTGCTGGTGGATTTGGTACCTCCTGGATTCATATTGCAGCTTAACGCCCTCTTGCTGCCCCTTCTAGACAGGCCTCAAGATAATTGTTTATATAAAAAAGCTGTTCTTTAGCAGGAACCTCCTCTCTAAAGGAGTATATCAGGGAGAGCTTAGAGGGAAACCCTCCAAAGCTGCTCATCACACGTAAACAAACCCACCAGGGTTATTAGACACACGAAAATAATGATACAAGAGTTTTCCAAGCATGATAACATCACTCTTTGTATCACACTAAATTAATAACATCTCTCAAGCACCTGCCTAAAGCAGAAGTCTTTCCAAGAGACTAAGCACAACCTCTCTCATTAAATCAGCATTCAGGGAGCTAACTAGCAGATGCTGCTGACATGAACCCAAATGTAATCTCTTTAACCTTGTCCTGTGGGGAGCAGACAAGTCATGACCGAGTAATTCCAACTAAATTAGATTTTATGAGAAAGTGTATAATCTAAATTAAATTCGATTAAAATGATTCACTGATTTGTGTTTGCTTTTAAAGGTCCCAATGTAGCTAAGGTGACCAGTTTTCAGTAATCTATGCAATCAGATTAATCTGTTTTTACATGGTTGGATCAAGATTTTTTTTATCCCGTAGATTTTTCTGTATTAATTATATTGCTTGGATATCCATGGATAGATTAGGTGTTTTCTATTCAGTTGGAGGCTCACAATAATTCAATTCTCGCCACGTTAATGAAATCTAACACTGGTGACTAGAAAGATGTGTGATGTAAAATACCTCAAACTATCTGCAAAGAGACAACGATCAGGTCATTGATACCAAATGTAAAATGTGAAAACGCCTATCCCCCAAATTCTCTTCCGTGGCAGACCTTGCTCAGCACACACTCGGGGCAGCACTAGGACTGGAATTGTGCAGCTGCCTGTTTGTGCAGAGATAAATTTCCTGGGCTTAACCCCTTCACATCCTCTTCCCCTACTGGGAATTGGTGCAAGTGGGCTGGATCTTGGTCACTGCCTTAATTACATCTCGAAATCTTAATTGAATACCGCCGGTGGTGATGAGTGGCTGCCTTCTCAATACTAATCACAGTCTGCAATCAGCAAACAACATAGAGCTACTAATTAAGGCTTATTAAGTTAAAAATGACAATTTATCCAACATATGAAGTCAGGGGTTGCTGTGTCCGGGATGTGGCTGCTTTAAAGGCAAAAAGAAGTTTTAGGTTCCAGGCAAGATTTTCTGTCATTTTTTTATAAGATGCTGGTGTCACTTTTTAGATACAGTTTCTCNACTTTAGGTTGCTCTTTTCCCACCATTAATTACCACAGCTTCAGCTCATTTTTTTTCTTATCACATCAACAAATCCTGGGTAGAGCAGCTAGTTCCCTGAGCCTGTTCCCTGACTGTGGAACAAAACCCTCCAGCTCATGTCTAATTTTAGCTGTGGAAATATCCTCAGAGGCTTAAATTTCATGGGTTTCTGTTCTTTCCTGAAGGGGAACAGAGGAAAGTTCCCTCTTCCTCAAAGACTCTGCCTGAAATCTACTCTGGAGTGCTCAGTGATTTGTTTAATATTTTCTTTCTTATGACAACATCTCTGGTGTAAGAACCCTTCTGAAGAGAACAAAAACATGAGTCAGTGAACTGCTCCCCTCTCTTCATTCTCCACTGGAAACCAAGCAAAGATATTCCACCTCAGCATCTGCACTGATTCTGAGCCAGGAATTTCCTTTGTCCTGCTCGTTTTTATTGAGTGGGAGAACAGGAAACAGCAGAAATTGTTTCCCTGTTCTAGAGGATCACTCCTCAATTTCTTCTTGAGTGTAATAAAACAAAGTGCACAGTGCTTCACTTCTGAAGCTTTGTGTTGTCCTTCTAAAAACAAATTTACCTCAGTGAGCGGAACTTAAACGGGAGTGAAGGCACTGGAGCAGTTCTGCTTTTGAAAGTGAGATAGAAAAGCTCAGTGGTGAGTGAGGAAACAGGATCAGCTGAGTGTTGTTCCAAGGAAGGCTATAAAATCCCTTCAATCACTCTCTTTCTCTACATTTTGCATATGACAAATGCTCTTTCACTGGATCTTGATAAATGCCCCCAAAAAAGAGTGAAGAAGAGAGAACCTGTAGCTCCTGAAAGCAAGTATAGGCCAACCTAATAATCTCATTTATGTTCATTCATATTTAAACTACAGTTTTATGTTTGGAAAGTTTGTGACCAGAAAAGTGAAGTGCTTTGCAAGATTGTCTTAAATTAAAAAAAAAAAAAAAACACAGTCATTGTTACTGTAAAGAATAGCTCCTTATTTTTCATATCTAAAAGATTGAACCCTTCACAGTGATTAATAAAGTCTGGTCGTTATCTACTTTTGTCATAAAAAATTATATACAAAAGAAACAGTCTGAAAAAACACAAAGGTAAAACGCCAGCATGAACATTTGTACCGACCCTGCTAATTAAAAGACTTAACTTATTACTCTTTAAGCAGCAAAAAAAGAGAGAAACAAACAAGTATAATTTGGCAGATTAATTTTATGTTCTGTTCTATTTAAGCAAACTATACCCATAGTGAAAATGACAAATCTCAGTTGTCAGACTACGGATGATAAGAAAGATAAAGGTCATATATTTTAATGTCATAGAAGGTCTTATTAAAGGAACCCTAATTACATTAGGTGTCCATGAAACATTAATTAAATACTGTCTGAAATAATTAGGTCCAAGTTACTGATGATTTAATTAAACTCAGTTTTTTATTTTATAAGAAAACTACAGGTCCAGTATCAGTGTGTTGGCAGGGTGATTGATAATGTGTCAGATGAGCAAAACAGTAACCTTGACCAGCGGCATGGGAAGGACATTTTGGGGAGCAGGGTGTCCTGCTCCCCACCCCTCGTGGGCAGGAGCACGTGGGCTGTGCTGGGGGTGCCCCAGAATGTGCAGAATCCACAAAGAGAAAGCTTTGGGCTCGGATTCCCAGCTGCTGTGAACTGTTACAGCACGAGGGGGTCACCCCTGACCTCTCAGTTCAAATTTCAGTGAAGATCTTTGTCTCACCAAGCAGTTGGAATTCTCCAGCACAGGGCAGGTGCACACCCAAAATTCTAGGTTGGTATTTCACACACCCACAAAGTTCCAAACTCCTCTTCCTCTCTACAAAGAGGCAATGATGGAGCAAACAGCGAAAAATTCCTCTGCATACAGGAGGCTGTGCCAGCTCCATGGTTTTGGATGGATAGAAAGAAAATGTGACAGGAGCAGCTGGGCTGGCAAAGTGCTTCCCTGATCTTTCAGGATGAGGGAAATATTGCAGGAGTGAAGCATCATCCCCTGCTTCAAACTGTCACAGAAGGGATGTGAGATTATCCAGGGGGAAAAAAAAAGAGAGTTGGAAAGGTGAGAAATATGCACTTGTATGTGGAGTGAGGCAGTGAAGGAATTTGAGGGGAAAAGAGCATTTTCCTGTCTATTCCATGAGTGGGAACACAGACTTTGTGGCACCCCAGGGATGGGCTCAGTGATTGGATTCTGACACCCCACCTCCACTGGCAAGGTTTAAATTTTCCTCTTCTCCCAAGGAGCCTGGCTGATCTCAGACACACAAACCTCACACTTCAATTTCTCCTCTTGTAAAACAAAAGGGAACATCTTTGGTGCTTCATAATTATGAGCCCTGCCTGATGCCTGTGAGGGAAAACTCTGCAGAACAACGCTATTGAAATGCCAAATATTGACCTGAGAGTTCTGAAAATCAGAGGCAGCCTCATGGCTGCAGTGAGAGCCACCCCTGCCTGAGATCAGCCACCTCCAAGTGTCACACAGCCAGCCCCAGCATCACCCCTGCCACACACGGACAGTGTAAGGAAAAGCTCCAGTACCTCCTCTGGACAATCAGCACTGCTCACATGGAGGGTTCTGGGTGAAGACAACACGAGAATCAATTTGTAATTAAAACCTATGTGCCTCCTAAACACCCATTTCCACAGAGAGCCTTCTGTTTTTGAAAGGGAATTAACTTGTTGTTACACAACCAAAAACATTTCTAAAAACCAAAAAATCGGACTAGAAACCTCCCACAGTTTGGATGGTACAGAGTAAAGCTGATTCCACAAAGGAACACCCATTTTATCCTCTTGATAAAGCTCTATGAGTTCAGGAATCCATTGATATAAACAGATCATTGAAGAACCCGTTATTTCACCATGGAAAAGTAATAAATTCTTAAAACTGGGGAAAGTTCACCACAATTATCACTGGCAGGATGTTCTGCGGTTTTACACCAGAGTTGTCATTATGACACCTAACAAATACCTGAATTTCACATGAGAGATGTGAAGGGTTCCAAAGGGCCAGGGAAATGTTAAGGTATTGACTCAGTAAGTGGTAAAATCTCTCAATTAAATCCAGAAAGACAATTTTGCAATAAATATAGCGATGGTCTGATCAGCTGGGCACTTCTGGGGAGGTGGGGAGTGTTCTGTGTTGGGTATGTAAAACATTCCAGCTGCACTGGGCACAAATGCACAAAAATAAAACACAAAGTACCTTTGTGGTTGCTGCTGCTTTCCCATCTTCCTCCAGAGATTCATGAAACTTTTCTCTCAGGCTGCTCCAGTTGTGAATCTCCTCTCATTAAAGATGAAGACTGAAATATAAGGAAAGACTGATTTTAAAGAGTAATGGAATTTTGTTTTTTTTTAAAGAAAGCTTCGAGTAATTCAAAAGACAAAACCAGATAAAGTTTTGTTCTTTTTCTCTGCAGACTCTGCATGACATCAGTTCCTAATTTAAGCTGTAAAATAGTCCTACCTTTTACTCTGCCTGAGTCCTTGTGCCATCTGTGTAATGCTGCCTACACAAAAACCTTTAACTCCTTCAGGCAAAAATAAAATTCTATTATTAAATTTGTAATTAAATCCACTTACTTGGCTGTTACAGTAACCACTATAACAACAGCATGAATTAGCATGTGCACAATGTTTCAAAACTAGTCAAACTATAAACATTGGAGGTCCCAATGAGCAATTTAGCAAACAGACCTTTATTATTAATGTGCTGTCCCCAAATAATCGGTTGCCACTGTTTAGTATCAGAGTACCTGTATAAAATGGCATTTTTTTCTTAAAGTTTGAATTTCCACTGAAATAAATTGCCTTTAAAGCTGTTTTTATGCACTTTTCAAAACACATAAACCTTCCATGCATTTGACAAGAACATAATTGAATAAATGTTCCCAAATAAGGAACACTTTCTATGTCTGCTGCAATTTAAAACCATGTGTTCCACGCTGCTTTTTTGATGAGGCACACAAACACAAAGTGCAAGGTATTGGAGGGCATTGTCTGCCTGCAGACAGGACCCAGACAAAGCAGAGCCAGCCCTGAAAGGAGTCCGGGCTCTGGGACAAAGGGACAGGCAGATGAATTAATGGGAAACTGATAACAGGGTGTCAAACAGGACCCTGCTCAATACCTACAAATTCCACCCAGCAGGGAACTCCCCGGCCAAGTTTTAGGTGGTTGGGGATACAACTCCAGCCCTGCTGCAGCACTCAGTCCCTGCAGGCAGATATTCAAGGTCTTTTCTCAAACTCAGTAACATCAATTTGTTCGTGACCAGTCAGAGTCAGAACTGATGGAGCCCTTACTGATATTTGTTGCCTTTGGGAATTTGTCTTTTGCTTTTCTTTAGTGTAAAAACCTAAAAGATCTAAGTAAATACCAATAAACATGATACAAGGTGAAGGCATCAATAAATTTTTTATATAGAAAATGACGAGCTGGCTCCTGCTCTTCTAACTTAAGCAAAACACAAACTGCAAAGGAAAATCTGCTTCGTTTGCATAACTGGATCAAGTCCTGTGCAGCAGGATCCCTTTATGTCACTGTAGCAATCAAATAATTCCAAAAAACGACCTCTCAAATGAATTATTTCCAAAGTGACAGTCGGCAAAAGAGGTGGAGAAGGAAAGTAAAACAACTGCTTGTGTTTTACCTGTTCAGCCACCTGTTAACTGAAATGGATGAATAAACTGAGCACTGCTGGGGAATCCTTGGATTTCCTGAAGAATGTCCAGAGAATCAGCTCCCATTCAAAGACACATTGGTGTCAGATTTATATGAGTTAAATTACAATGATATTCTATACAAAATAAAAATGTATCAGAGTGTGAAGGCTAAGAAGCAGTTTAAAAAATAAAACAGCTTTAAGCAGTGTTAGTACCCCAAATTCCAGACAGAAACAAGTTTGAACATTGACAATAACATTGGCAAAATCCATAATTTGAAAAACTCATAAACTGTGCACACATTTGCAACATTTCTTGCCCCCCCCGCCCCAAGATATTTCTAAATATTGCCTTCAGACTTTAACAGCAGTGCAGATCCAGTACAAATTCCTTTGTGTGAGCAAAGATGTTCTGCTCGAGATGTGCCATGGCACACAGCTCCCCATGAAATCGTGAAAGTCTGCAAAACAACATGGCAGGAGCAGATCTACAATTAACAAACAAAATTTGACAAGGCAGTTGCTGGATCTGTACTTATTTTTACATTACAAGCACTTACCTGATGTCTTGTGCACTGTGTTATAAAGATATTTCCTAAAAGATTTTGGCAAATGAATTATGTAGCTGAAATGTAATAACGAAGGTAGAAATTTGTCCTGTTATCAGTCACACACATTCAAGCAGAAACCCAGTGCAGCACAGTAGATAGAACTATAAGCTCTGGGATCTTCTCATTCAACCAAGATTGCTTCATACAAAAGTTGACAATACACTAGTGAAAGCCATTGTTGATATTCAACATTTTTTAAATAGCTGAACAGAATAGACAATAAGGCATGAAGGAAAACTTGGATAGGAGGCTGGCCTGGAGTCTGGGTTTAGAAAGGGAAAGAAAGCATTAAAAATAGACAATAAATATGTGAGTCTCATTTTTGCCCTGATTATGTCATTTAACTGATTTTTACTGTGTTGAAATTCCGCCGGTTTTAAAGGGAGAATAAAATAGAAACCATAATTTTTAAATTTGATCTATTTAAGTCTAGGTGCAGTTTGAAATACTGGCACTGAGAGAGACAAATTTTTTTGTGGTTCACATTCACCACCAGCTAATGTAAATGAAGGACTTTGCAAAATGACTGAAGGATCCTCCCATTAATTGTCAGATCCTGCCCAGGCTGAGGAGATCATATATTTCAGTCAGAACCCGAGAAAAGGGATTCCTTTTCCTATCAGAAAGTGAAACACTTTCTTAAACTGAAAAACCCAATCTTCATATTTCCTGTTATTGTGTCTGAACTCCTGATTTCCTCAATAAAAAGGTCTCAGAGCACTGTATCCAGACTTGGAAGGAGTTCATAACATTTCAGAGATCTTGCACCTGCCAGGTAATGGCTTCTTTTAGCAGCTGCTGGTATTTGGTTTGTTTTGCCTGAGATTTTAGTACCAACAGGGGAAAATCCCACCTTGTCCAACCCTGAACAACTGCATCAGAACAAACATACCTTATTTTTTCTACTGGCCCACCTGAAACACCTTGTGTAGACCATACTAAAACCAGCAAAGAATGAGTTCAAACAATTTTATTTCTCAATAATTTAGGTATGGCAGCAAGGCTTTCTACTTTACTCTTACTCAGAACTGTGTTATTTCTCCAGCTCTGCCTTGGCTTCCATTGTGTGCTGCAGCATTTATTCAGCATTGCTTTCTCAATTTTTAAAAATTTTTAATTTCTTTTATAGGAGAACAGGTTATTTCAAGCTAGACCAAGCAGTTTATGAGGAATGTTGGTAGAGTAAATTAGCAGGGGAGGATTTTAATTTGTTTGTTAACCCTGTATTATGCATTAATTCTGCTCCTGTGTTCAGAATGTGGAATGTAACTGCATTTCATAGTGCATTTTCCCCCCTTACTTTTAGTCCTGTTAGGTACGTGACTAGACTTTAGACATCATCTACATTTTTTAGCCTTCCCTGAAGAAAGGACATAGCTTGGTTTGTCTGTGCTCTGTGTGTGCTGCTCTTCCAGTAAATATCTGGAAGTCCAGGTGTGTCCAAAACTTGGCACTGAGCACACACGTTTTTGTCAAAACCAGATTTGCCACTGATGAATGCAAGAACTGACCAGCAGATGACTCCAAGCAGAGTCCCAGGGAAGGAATTCTGAGCAGGGAAGGGTGGCCTTGATTATATCCTCCTAAATGGCTGTTACCTGAGCTCCCCTAAAAATATTTCCCCTAAAGGCAAGGACTGAAACCAGCTGAGGATCCTTTGCACTGCTGCAAAGCACAATGGCTGCATCCATTTCCATTTCCATTTCCATTTCCATTTCCATTTCCATTTCCATTTCCATTTCCATTTCCATTTCCATTTCCACTTTCATTTCCAGTTCCATTTCCCGTTCCACTCCCACTTCCCTTTCCACTCCCACTCCCACTTCCATTTACCTTTCCACTCCCATTTCCATTTCCATTTCCACTCCCATTTCCATTTCCATTTCCATTTCTACTCCCATTTCCATTTCCCTTTCCACTTCCACTTCCATTTCCATGGTCAGAGGCCCCTCTAGGACAGTCCTAGGAGACATTCCCCATTTTAGTTGTATTTGCCAATCCTGACTTTGGCTGGAAGTCACCCTCAGACAGCAGAGTGGAAATAGATTGAATTGAAGCCACTTTGGTCCAGGGTCCCTCACCACAAAGCAGATTTTCTCTGACCTGGGGAACAGAAGCTGTGAACAGAAGTGGTGAAATCACTCAAGCCAGGAGAGTTGGAAGGAAAACTACTGGTCCTTCCATCACTGGGGCTGGAAGTGTCTCACAGCAGCTCATCCATATCCTTGCATGTTGGAATTTGCACAGAACAGGTAGAATTGCACTAATATTTGTAAAGCTGACTCTCACCAGAGTCAAACTCTGTAAATTGTCCAGCCCGTTGTGAAATGTGTTTTCCAAACTAGGAAAGAGGCAAGTTTGATGCCTCCATTCACATCAGGAAGAAATCAAACAAGCACAAGGCATTTTGCTTTGAAGGGGCCTTTAAGTCTAAGTCATACAGTGATATCTCCAGCTCTTTCATTGAAATTAATTGCATTGATTTTCAGTTAGTTCCTTGATGTTGGTGGAGATTTTCATGTGCCAGAGGATTGTGTCTAAACCAGTTAGAGACGTGACATTTATATTGCACATTATTCCCTTTCCTCTTGTTCCTATAAGATTATAAAACTTTCCACAAGAAATCTAAACATCAAATATCAGTGTAATTTGTAATTCTTTTTTATGTCTTTCTTCCTTCTTGAGACTTAGACTGAATAACTTTCACTATGATTTGCAATCTAAACAATTTCATTAACTTCTGGGTTTCATCAGGACAGGAAATCTCCTAAATAACTGTGCAAGATATTTTTCTGCAGCAGTGCTCATAGGAAAAACCTGGTTCAAAATACATTATTCACTGTACTCCAAAGCTACGTGAGAAGAAATCAGAATATGAACCTGAGCTCTTTTTACATCTTATCCAAAGCTGTGAATCACAGAGCACCTCAGCTTTTAAACAGGCAGAAGATTTAAATAAGGAAAGCATTCCACCACTGGTTTTCTGGGTCAGGTTCCTCCTGTGTTATTACACAGATGCTATAGACACACTGTCTGTTCAAAATTTGCCTTTTCTTAAAAGGATGAGAAATTCTGTTCTCAAGCCCCCAGTGTTTCACCCAGTGGAATTCTAAAATTGTCAGTAATAATTCTGTAAATTATGTCTACAAGAAAATTGCAGTTCTGTCCTTCTGAAGGAAAGGATTATTTTACCACACAGCTCAGCGTTCATCTCTGAAAATCACTTCTTAGGCTGCCCTTGGCAAATTCACAAACTGCAGTTGTCAGGACCATCATAAAGTTGTATGCAACATCAATTTAACGATAACATTACACTGGTTTTCTCTCCAGCCTTGCATGGAGCCTGTGAATTTGTGGGAAAGAGATATTCAATACCAATGTATCCGTGAACAATGCAGAAAATGACAGATCTGTGTTCTGAGGACATAACATACACCTTGTCCACATTTCACTTGGGTCCTTTCAAACAGCTGCCAATCCTGCTTCCAGATAAGTAAAGAACATTACATGTATTCAGAAACTGTTTAAATTATTTTAAAGTTTTAGGTTACTACTTTAATTGCAAAGTCTGAATTTTCCTCTCTTCCTAAAGCCACGATATGAATTCTCCTCTCATTGTTAGAATGTTCTGTGATATAAGCCTGCTATAATTTAGCACTCAACTGCACTGAATCCCATTATGAAGTCTCATCTTATATCACACAGGGTATATCTGAGTATAAAACATAAAATGCTTAGCTTGTAAGGATAGGGAGCTTGTCATCTCTTTAATTTGATCACTAAAGTGGAATTTTGGATTAAAAAAAAAGTTGGACTATAATGGCAAGATAATGCTAAATATCCAGATTTTTAAAATGACTGACACGCTGTGCATTGCAAAGATAGAGATATGTGTGACCTTCATAGAAGTTAATTAAAATATGGAGAAAAAAAAAAATCCAACTGCTTTTTTTTTTCCCCTAGGTAGTGTGTATTTCAAATGTCCCTGGCCCTAAGCAGTACATGGGGTAGTCCAGCATGTCTCCCCTTTGCCATACAAGGTCCCCTTGAATAACTTCCCTCCAGAGATGGTCACAGACACCACTGCCACGCTGATATTTCCTTCTTTACCAGAAATCCTCTTTTCCTGGCCCACATGTGACATTTAGGCTTTTAACATTCAGTCTGTTCTCAAGAAATCCTAGGGTAGATCTTAAATGGAACATTTGTGTTGATCTTGCAATAGAATCATAGAAATGTTTAGGTTGGAAAGTACCTTTGGGATAATTGAGTCTAATTGTTGTTACTATCTAATGATTTCTTTCCTTAATATACTCAAATTTGCAGTAATAAGGATATTGTGGTGATAAGAATTTCGACTTTCTGATTTACTTTTACTTTCTGAATTCTATTATAGCAGTAAGACAAAAATATTAGAAATAATGTAACACAAATATAAAAAAAAATATTTGCTTGATGAATTAACGGTCTGAAAATTCAGTGAGTGTCTTCAAGTAATATTTGAGCAACAGCCATGAAGAAGTTTAATAAATCAATGTTTGCTTGCAGTGACTTTTCAAATTTGAAACACATTAGTTTTTGTACATTCACTGCTCACTGACTGTAAGTTACTCAAAAATGCCCAAACCTCTGTGAGACCTGAACAGGAAAACAACATTCTGTGCTCCACAAAGAGTTTCCAGGATTGCCCCAGATTTCATATTTTGGGTTGGGGTAGGACAAACCTCAATTTTTAACTCCACCCCCCAATCCCAGAGCTGTGAATCCCAAGGTAAAAGCTCTCACCTATGGTATAGAAGACCTAACACAAGCCTTTGATTACTATTCTGTTCCACCTTTTTCACTGTCAGGACCAAGCAGTTCAAGAGATGGATTGCTGTCTGATTTTTTATTGGAGCTGTTCTAGGTTGCAAATGAATTCAGCATTGTTTCCACAGGAGCTAGAACACACCTAGGTCTGCTACAACTCGAGAGAATGATCCAGGCATGGCAGGAGGCCGTGGAGCTCTTTGTACTCTCTCAAATCTCACCCTCAGCTGGGCTCTTTCCACATTGTCCATCCACAGCTGTCCAATTCATGTGGATTATAAAGTGTTTCACACCCTCAGCAGGGTTGGAGAAAGGAAATTCATGACACAACCAGCAACAGCTTCATGGTCAGGTTGTGATGGTCCAGGTGGTGGAAGGGCAGTGCTATAAGAGGGTCAGGTTGTAAATCAAAATATTCCAACAATCTGGTGTTCATGGAAAGTCACCTTAAACTCGAGAAGTCTTTTCCACTGAAAGTCTTTCCAAAGTGCTCTGATCCTGTCAAAAAGTTTTCATTTCAATGAACTGACATTTTCTGACAAAAACCCCCTTTGTCTAAACATCCCTTGATAGCACTGATGCTAAATATGAGGGTGAAATAAAAGATTTGCTGCTGGAAATATTTATAAAAATGATTGCAAACACACATTTCCATTGAGGAAAGGGAAAAGTGCTAACAATGAGTGGCTAAATACTTGCTGCTCACATAAAGACACTTTTTTTCCCCCTAGCACAATCGTGGAGCATAAGACATGGAGGTGGGCTTGGGGGAAAAGATGCAATAAACAGTGGACTCCTTTTTTTTTTGCAATAAATTTTCATAAAAAAATATCTACAAAAAGGCCAAGTTAGCAGTGTTGGATATTACAATGTATTTGATTAATTTTTTTCTTTTTTAATATAAAATTGTCAGATAATCTTGTCCTGTAAAAATACTACATTTTAAAATTCACCGTGGAGCTGTCAGGCTCCCACAGCCTCTTAGAGCTGGAGCTGGTACTGAGCTTGTGCTCCTTGTCAAAATTTAATGAGACGACCCGTTCTAAAATAATTGAATTTTCATATCAGAGCAAACCAGGATTACTCAGACAATAAAAATGCTGAGTCCTGTACTGTTACTGGCAAATACCTTTTGCTTTGCTCATGGAATCAGTATGTAAATGTTCAGGGTTTGTATTTAAGGCATCTTATGCATTTAGAGTTGTAGTACTGGCAATAATTTCAAATGGTTCTGTTGATAAGCTGCTGGGATTTTTTTTTTTTTTTTTTTAATAATGTTCAAACTGTAATTTGTTTGGTGAATCGGGATAAGCACTTGGTTTATATTTTATATAAATGTTAATGCACTTGTGGTTTAATTATATTTCTTAACTTTCAGCATTTCAAAAGTAGAATTTGAAGGCCACTCCATCAGATTGTCTTGCTTCCATGGAATACTTATGAGTACAGTCCCACTGACTTTTGGTTTTAAAAAGTGGAACTGTCCCCAAAGTTAATGCCAGCTCCAGAGGGTGAATATGTGTGCTGAGGCATGAAGAGCAGGACAATGCTGGATGTATTCCTCAGCTTGAAGGTTGAAAAGTCAGAGACAAAAGGTCCCCATCAGAAATACAAAAGGATTAAAAACCAAACCAAAACCAAAACCCCAGCCCTGACTGGGATTATTTACATAAATGCTTCAAGAAAGACTAAAATGTACTTCAGCAATGCAGGGGTTGATGGTGCAGAAAGGGCTCACGGAAATAGTTAAAGGAGTTCTCAAGAAATCATTAGACTGCACACTACCAACACCTTTATTTCCATTTCTTATTTTTCAGAGATTTTTATGAGGTATGAAACTGCTGTAATAAGGATTTCTAAACTTTTCTAGCTGCCCAAACTTCTGGGACTGTCTTAGCAGCAGAATTCTGCTTGACTGTGTGAATCTGTGCTGAATTTTCAACTGTGGCAAGAACATATTTGACTATAATTCACAAGGAAGGAGAGCTCCTAAACAACTCCCAGCACAAAAAAGTCCTTCGATTTTTCATGATGCTTCCCAGCCCATCTTCCAACAAAACAATCTCAGTATTTAACACTTCAGGCACAGGTAATTAGCCACATATAATTTTGTTTCCTTGCCCAGCTCACCTAATTTAACAGATGTTCGTGTGTAGCTGCCTCAGATACGCTACAGAAAATCCATAGAAGAGAGAGGAATTTGAAAAATACATTTCCAAACCTAAGAAGAGTCTGGGAGACAAATTCCAAACACTGATAAAAGATGAACTGGAGAAGTCTCTGCCAGCTGTCCTGCACCCTCCTGGATGGCAGGGAGGAGCCTGCACTGCTCGATGGGAGATGTAGTTTAATCCTGAACACTGAATTTAGAAAAGGGGCAATCTGAAAGGAAACTAATGCATCTCCTGTGTTTCACTTGGATGATGGTGGTGCTGTGGTGGAGGTCTTGTAAAACCTGTAGGGCCAAGCCAGCATCTGGATTTGCTGGGGTTTTGTTACAGCAATATTGGTTGGAAAGTTATTATTCATCATGGCATTAAATGGAATTGGGTGGTCAGGTGTGTTTGTTTTTCCAGTCTGCAGTCTTAACCACTTCATAGCTACACAATTGATATTTCCATTTCTTTTTCTGCAGATGAAGATAAGCTGTAAATAACATAATTGCTCTCAGATGAGGCTTCTTTACATCTAGAGGTGGGGTCAAGTAATATGGATGTTGTCCCATGTTACTGCAAGTTAAGCAGTCATAAAATCACAGAATCACAGAACATTTAGGGTTGGAAGGGACACAGAAGTCAGCTCGGGTAACTTCAGGCTGTCTCTGTCTTCTCTTATTTCCCTCACACTGTCATTTTCTCAGATTTTAAATTCAGTGTTGTTTCTGATATCATGGCACTTGAGTACAAATATCCCATTGATCCTTAAGACAGAATATCATATTTACCAGGAATTATATCCGTTTTTTTCCCACTCTATTCTTCCTGAAAGCTTTCCTACTCAAGTATGACTTTAACTACACCTCACATATTTCTCTTCCTCAATTATGAACAGATTTTACACTGAAAATTGCTGCTAGCAGGAGCTGTGTATCAGCAATTAGGTGTCACCTCTGTGCCCTGAAAATGCTCTTTAAGTCAGCAACACTGAGCAGTGGACAACTGCATCAGGTGACTCAAGAAACCAGCAGCTTAATATTTCCTGAAAGGAACTGAAAAATGTTAGTTGTAGGAGATAAATAATAAATTAAATCCTGTGGCAGTTTCTCAAAGCCTGTGAAATAGGGAAATATTGCACAGTGAGATCAAATTTTGTATTTCAAAACACGAGTTTCTGCCCAAATAATCACTTGCAAGAAAACAAAATTGAAATACAGGTACAAGACTGAAACTTTTCGTGCAGATACAAAACAGGATAATTTGGAAAGGCCCCAGAGTGAACAACTGAAAACTGCAGGTTCCAGAGCAAGAGGTATTTCCCATTTTAGCTAAAGGATATTGCCTCGTGTCAGAAACAATTTGTTTCTTATTTTTTTGCATGGTCCTATCCCAAATTTCTAGCAGGAAAAGCTACAGCAATGACATTTGTGTAACTGAATATTATTGCGGGGATTTTTTGGTGGGGTTTTTTGTTTGCTTTTTGGTTTGTTTGTTTGTTTTTTGTTTGTTTGTTTGGATTGTTGCTGTTGTTGGGGTTTTTTGAGTTTTTGTTTGGTTTTTTGAGTTTTGGGGGTTTTTTGAGGTGAGCAATGTAATTTAAAGAAAACCTGATTTTGTGTTAGAGCCATAAGTGGAAGCAGCCAGCTGGTTTCACTGGCTCTGCTGCAGTGTTGGCAAGATCCAGAGCAGCCAGGAGAAGAGTAACTGAGCCACTTTTGAGTTCCATTTATACCAAGTGCACAGGTGAGTCCCTTCTGCAAAAATACTGAGTTCTGTTAATGCACGAGAATGCATTTAGTGCACTGCCCAAATTGCAATGTAGCAGCTGAGAAAAGGCAGGTAAAGCTGCTTAATCTCCTTAAACAGTTCAAACTCTCTGGAGGTGAACACCTTTCAGCCTGAACCTGAAACTCAATGTTGCTGCTGTTGGTAATGAAGCATCACCACAGCTTCCCCTCCCCTTCTGCATTTACACTGGAGCAACTTCTCAGAGCAATTGTGTAATAAAACATCATTTCTGTGTACACTGGTGACCTCCTGGAGTTCGGTGACAGAATGCTCATTTGTATGTAATCAGCCCAAAAATGCGTTTTGTCCCTTGACTAAAAAAAGGTAAAAGAGTCACTAATGTGATCTTTTAGCCCTAACAGACTTTAATACCCCGTTTCTTTATCTCAGATCAACTTTATTATAATACAGTAATTACACGGGGGGGGAAAAAAAGTAATGATGATAATGTCAGGCACATTTAACCTCCTTTGGTGTCCCATGATTCTCGGCACTGAGGGCTCAAGGAAAGGCCTCCCCTGACTCCCCGATAACTGGATGAGTGATTATCCCCCGTGTTAATGGGCAATGATAGAGGCAAGTCCTCCATATGGGCAGAATATTCATGAGGGGGCTGCACCCGCTGAGATAAGGATAGGAGATGCCACAAGCAATCACTTATGAGAGCATCAGGACAGAAACACTCACCCTCAGGGACACTGAGTATTTGGGGGCTCTGGGTGAGGGTGGCAGTGATCCCTTCTGGAGGCTGCCCTGGAGCAGAGAGGAGCCAAGCAAAAGGATAAATTGGGGATTTATTAAAAGGCCTCACTGGACACACCTGGGCAGCTCCAGAGCCCAGCTGGGCCACACCCAAGGTGAACCCAAAATGGTCACAAAATGGACAAATGATCACAAGGTCCCACACTTTGGTAAGTTCTGCTCCATTAGCATATTTGAGTTAATTGTCCAATTACACCCCAGTTTATGAAGCTCCATCTTCCTGGTTTTTCCTTCTCCCTTCACCGTGGGTTTTGTTCTTGGGACTGAAAATTGTCCTTGGTATTGAGCTGGAGCAGGAATTGTTTTGTCTGCCTGCTCTGTGAAGAGAGCTCAGTAGCACTGAATGTGAAACCTAAACCTACCCACCAAAACAGCCCAGAATCTGGAAAATATAAAAAAAGCTCAATCCTAAGGCATCAGCAGGAGGACAGACCCGTGGCTGCCATTTGGGACAGGCACTCACTCCAGGGCTGGGTTTCACCACTGAGGAGTGTTTGGCACCACATCCCTCTGGTGCAAGGTGGCCCTGGGTGATCTTTAAGGTCCCCTCCAACCCAAACCATTCCATAATTCCATGACAATTCCAGCTGCCATGAGTCAGGGTGAGATTTACCTCCCCCTGGAACCACAGCCTCAAATCTGTGCAACCAAGGCAAAGCTCAGTTACTTGTGAAGGCCCAGGTGCACTGCAGTGGTTTTCTTTGGGAGAAGAATTGTCCCCACACCTGAAGGGCTGCCCTTTATCAGAGAATCAGAAAATCTTTAGGTCAAGGTTTTCAAGAGGGGGATGGTATCACTCTCATTTTTCATTCAATTTCAACATTTTCTTATAAAATGGGATGGATATTATGACATTTTAAAATCTTCCCACATCAATCATCTGAAAAATATGCAATTTGTCAAATGTTCTGAGGATTTTGCAATGTGCTATTTAATTTTTTTTGTTAGCATTTCTGAATATTTTTTTAAAAAATATTTCTTAAGGAGAAGTAAGTTATTATGAAGAGAAAATGTCACGTTGATAACTGTGAAATTTCTTAAATAAATTCATACATGTGAGGCACTCTCTGTTTTTACAAATTTATGTCTTCTTAGCCCAATCACTCTTTGGAAAATAAACTGGTGATCATGGTTCTTACTAAAGCATCTCTTCTGACCACACAGAACAAGACACCAGCCCAGTAAACTTAGCCAAAAAGTAGTGAATTTTGGTGATGGGAGATGTGGTATTCCATGTCCTGGTTAATGGCTCCTCCATTCTCTGCTGAGGTTCTTTCCATTCAAAGTCCTTTTGAATGACAATATTATGCACTGAAATAACTTTTGTAATGTGACCAGCTCAGCCAGGACCAGCCATGATCCACACTGCTTTGGCAATAATCTCACTTCCTTGACACTGCTTTTAAGTGAAAAATGGGTTTCTTATTACACAGACATCTGTTGGTAAAAAAAAAATAAATAAAATAATTCTATGACAGATTTTTGCCTTCATTAAAAAAATATTTACCATGAACTCTTCCCAGCAAACACATATATTTGGGGGAGAAAGACCCAAACCAACCAAACAACCAAAAAACTGACTTCCCAAAAGCTTTCTTTTCTAATTCTATTCCACTAAAATAAAGCACCAAAGCTGGATGCTTTTCTCCCAGCCTGGAAAGTACCAAACCTGAGAGGGTTTCATCCCAATATCAAACTAAAGCTGAGCTGATTGGCCTGAAGTTCTGTTGAACTCTACCAACCTTAATCAAAAATAGTCACCACCAAATCTGAAAGGATTTGTGTTCAAGCAGGTACAAACTGATGGAAATTCATGAGGTAACTCACATGGACAGGCAATGCAACGGATTCTCACAGTGCAGGGATGAATAAAACCCCAGATTTTAAAACGTGTGGTCACTGAATTAAAAGGTTTTTGCCTTTTCCTCTGAGAGGAAAATGCCTGGCTGGTGTAGAGGCACCAGGGAGGGCTTCCACCTGCACACCTCCTATTTCCTGTGCGTTTTTGTCACCCTGATTTTTCAAGCTTTCCTGATGCACTTTCTAACTCAATGTTTTCATAGTTTTTAGTTAGTTCCCACACATGGGTGTTAGAATTAGAACAGGTTTATGTTCAGCCAACGTTGTTGAAAATTCTTCCTCTTGGTGTGAAGGAACAACTGATGGGCAGTTGCCTTGATCAGTGGGATGGGAGAGGTGTCCAACTCTTCCAATCCCTGATCTGTGTGGAAATACTATATAATATAGAGTCAGATGATTAATAAAGGAGAATTCAGCCCTCTGTCCGTGTGTGTCCTTGTGTGTCCCACAGTGACACATTTTCCTTCTGGCACTGCCACCAAAAGCAGGCCAAAAATCAGTACAAAAACCTTGTATGACCCATTTTTGTGCATCCTACAGACGCTTTGGAGATGCTGTAATTCAGATACACACACACAGGTTGTGTCATGGGAGAGGCTGGAAGATTTCTCAGGATGCCAGGCCCTGAACACTGGAGAGGCTGGGCTGAGTGTGGACAATCTGTGGCAGCATTTCCAGAGGTTTCAGCCCTGCAGCTGAGGTGAAGCTGTGTCCCAGGGCTGTGCACATCTACCTGCAGCATCAAACAATATTTCACCTTTCTTTACACACAGCAAATACATTTTATCATTTTTTTCCTGTATCAATAGAAACATAATTTTTGTTATTTCTAAAAAAAAAAAAAATGTACTAGATTTGAAAACTTTCTGCAGAAGTCCTTTATCTGCCTCTCTTTGGAAGTGCAGCAAATCCTGATATGATTTATCAAAAGTCCTTGCTTCCAAAAGGCATTGTGGCCTCTGAAATAATGAACTACTCGAAAGTCACATTTAATTTACTTCCAAAGAAACAAGCTAGCATTGCTCAAGGTTGCTGGGGAAACAGGAAAGCTGCTTTAGATCAGTTTGCAGCAAAGACTTGCTGATATTTTGAACTTTGTACATGTTCACTGTAACTTCACAATCTCTTATTTTCAGAAACCCATTTCTGATTTTGTGCTAAATATTGGTCTTCATTCCCATGACATGGCCTTGTTTTCAGTTGTGGATCCAGATTCATAAATCTGACTTAAAAATAAGCAGATTTATCATAGTTGTGTACATGTTTCTTCTTTGGGAGCCCGTTTTTCAAGGAATGCATTCAATTTCAGCCCAAGAGAAGCCCACAGTAGGCATAAAAATCTCATTTGTTGGGAATCTACAGTCCCAACGTTGTTTGCAATTTCAGGCAATCAGATCCTTCCCAAAATAATTTATTGACTGCCCTTAGACTTCCTTGCTTTAAAGAAAATTCTAATAATTTCCAGAGTTGTAAAATCCGGTTGCTGCATTCACTTAGTGCTCTGCCATAAAGAAAAAGAAAATCACCTTTGAAAGCCACATGCCCCAGTCGAGTTCTGCTAATCCTTCTCCTGGAGACAAACCACGAGCCCCTTTCCCATCAGTTGCAGTGCACAGATACCATTTAACACGTACATATCCAGTTTTATTCTGATTTACTCAAAGCTGCAGTGGTGGAATGAATGGACCAACAGAGAAATGGGGAAGCCTGGGAAGATAAATCAGGCCTGCAATGTTCCTCCTAGGAGAGTTTTCTCACAGTATCCAGTTTTAACCAAGAGATCAATCTCCTAAAATCAAGTCAGTCACATGAATTTCATGTGTAGGGATGAAATTATTATCTATGCATCGTTGTTTAATTATGACATTATTTATCTTTTCAAGTTCCAGGATTACAGCAGGCACAAGTTAAGTTCTAAATTAACAAAGAAAAATATTAATAAAACTTGAGTGCTTAAAATAATTGATGATATTGAGTCCAGATTGCTGTCAGTCTCATAGAAACAGAATTTAGAAGATAACCTAAAACAAGAGATACAGAATATTTCTGGTGTAGTTGCACCTCACGTCTTGGTTTTTCACAGATGCTTAGGCAGTAGATGTGTTTTGAAATATCTACCAGAAAACCCCCAGCTTTTCTACCAACACACTTTTAGTCCAGCCCTTCGACATAAAATTTCATCCCTACCTACTTTGCTTGGTCTTATTCATTAATTTTTCACTGTACGCCTCAACAGAGTGGTTTTGTTTTTTTTTTTTCCCTATTCTTTGCCTAATTACACATTTTGAGGCTTTTGGTGGCATTCCATCAGAGGCTCAGTGAATTTTGCTCTGGTTTAAAATCACTGTATTCTCTAAGGTACCACAGTGATGTTCTTGACTGAACATTATATTTTATTTCTTTAAATCATGGTGCTTTTCTCCAGCAGGATGAACTGAAGAGAAAAGAAAGCAGAGGAACGCCAAAGGTAACTGCGAGTAAGAGCTGAGGTTTGGACCGGGTCAGCTTTGAATACAACATGGACAATGAGCAACAGAAACGAGGAGGATTGAGAGGAAAAGTCTCTGAGAAACTGAAGGTGAAAAGGGTTTGTTGAAAAGAGACCGATCTCAGAAAAGAAAGATTTGCTTTCCAAGCCTGCTGTGCCTGGAAGGGTGTGAGCAGGAAATCTTCCCCCGGCCCCAGGGCATGCATACCTCCCCTTGGGGGGGAAACCTGCCTGCTCTGGAAATGTGCCCTGATCCCTGGGAATCCTGAGACCTGCTCCGAGCTCTCTGCCCAGCCCCTCACAAATGTAAATGTTGTGATGGGGGATAACAGACCCGACAAAACCGATAACGCAGGAGTGGGGACCTGGGTGTGACCCTGAACGGGTCACTCCTGCACCATCTGATAATGCTTTTTCCATTCAGAATAGTTTTCACCTAAAACTTTTAGAGCTGAGAATGTCCTTTCCAGATTTTCATCTACAGGAAGAGGCACAGAACAGAGAGAGCTCTAGGAAGAAGAAAACTGGAGCTGCAAAAGGCTGGTTTAGGACCAAAATAAATTAAAGTTGCCAAGTATAACTCGGTTATTGACTGATAGCTAATTTAGAACGTATTCATCTACTCCAGCCTGAAGAGTAAAACTCAGGATAGGGGGTGCAGTGGGACTCAGGCACAAGGAACTGAACTTTCCATGAGTTGTCAAACATAAAGGATTCCAGGAAATCCCCCTTTCCATGTTCCTTGAGACAGAAGATGTANAGATAAAAAGATCAGGAGGTAATTAGATTCAGTCAGTCCCCGAGTTGGCTCACTGAGGGTCAATGCTGTGTTACTTTGGTTTATTATATAGTAAAAATCAATGTATTTTATATTGATTGTGATTTTATCTGATGTGTGTTAGCTACCGTGAGGTAGTGCCCACTCTGAGCAACACCTTATTACCTTAAAGCTTTATTAATAAGGGAAATGCAAAAAATGAGTTGGTTTTTTTTGGCCACAAGAGCAAGCAGTTCCACTTAGAAAAATAATGCTCTGTCATCTTTAAGATAACTCATCAGATATCTGGAAGATAGCCTTGTTTGCTTGAGGGAAAACCTCTCACAGCTGCCATTTCTCAGGAAGCACCATCTGATAATACATTTTCTATTCAGAATAGTTTTCACCTAAAACTTTTAGAGCTGAGAATATCCTTTGCAGATTTTCATCTACAGGAAGAGGCACAGAACAGAGAGAGCTCTAGGAAGGAAAAGAAAAATGGAGCTGCAAAAGGACGTTTTGGGACCCTAAAAAAAAAATCAAAGTTGCCAAGGATGACTTGGTTATTGACTGATAGCTAATTTAGAGCACAATCATCTACTCCAGCCTGAAGAGTAAGCACATTAGCTCTGGAAAACATTAGCTACTGGAATAAATACAGGCTTTTATAACAGTATTAAGAGACTCTATTAAGAGATTTCTGAGAAATCTGAGTTTTATACCAGGAAAACTCCACTTATCCACTGTTAAAACAAATTTGTGAAGTGCAGACTCCTTCATGCCTGTAGCCCTACGAATTACACAACTCGAATAATCACCCTCAGAACAGGGCAAAAATGGGTAATTGCTATGTCCATATTGTGTTATTGTACAAATTAGAATATTCTGCATCTCTTTGGATGGAAAATGAGGCATACTCTAGGATGCTGTGTTGTAGACCCAGCAGACAATAAACTGATCCCTGGTGAGAACACAGCAATGCAAAGTGTTGCCTTGTGCCAACAGAAAAATAGAAAAAAAGGAAATAAAAAGAAGAAGGAAAAGGACAAAATGACCAGGGAAAGCATGGAGAAAGTGATTTGATTGCACGGAAAGAAAGGAATATTAATATGGGGAGAAACACTCTTCTGTGAAATTAAGGGTGTATAGCAGATAACAGAAAATATATATTTTTAAAAAAAGCCATAAACTCTACTTGGTAATGTTAATTTAATTGGAAACACTGCTAAGTCTCCCCGTATTACATTAGAGCTCGAGTTAAGATTGGTGTGTCCATAAAGGCACTCCAAGAGGAGCACACAATGCCATGCTAATAGGGTTAGGTGCTCACAATATAAGGTAACCTAAGTGCCATTTGATGCAAGAGTTGCTAGGGAAGGCCATTTATTATTTTTTTTTTTCCCCTTGCCTGTTAATTAAGCGAATTTAGTGCTTTTGAAAGGTGCCAGATTGACAATCCCGCGGACTGAAGGCGTCTATTCAAGGGCGGGCAGAGCCCACCGGGGCCGCCCCTCAGCCTTGACCCGCAGGCCGCGGCTGCAGCGCTGCGCCGGGCCCGGGCCAGCCCTGCCCGCCCCTGCCGGGCCTCTCGGGGCGGGCTGCGGAGAAAGGCGCTAATTAGGGCCGGGTTTCAGCCCGGGATTTGTGCCCCCACACCTGTCCGTGAGGAGCAGAACGGCGAGCAGCAGCTTTGCTCGGCGCCGCTAACGAGGGACGGGGTTTGTGCAGCGCTGCTGGGCCAGGGCCGGCGCTGAGGGAACAGCGACAGGAGAGGCAGCTCCTCTGCGTCTCCCCTAAATCTGCTTTTTTTTTAAGGGAATAAATAATTCTTTTCAATATGATGTCCATCCAGCTGCCTTGATGTTATAAACGAAAATTTTCGTTTTTTTTTTTCTTAAGGGAATAAATGGGAAAAAGAATTTTTTTTCAATATGATGTCCATCCGGCTGCCTTGATGTTATAAACGCAAATTTTCTTTTTTTTTTTTAAGGGATTAAATGGGAAAAATAATTTTTTTCAATATGATGTCCATNATGTTAGAAATGCAGGTTATAAAGTTGGCTTTTTGCAAATATTCAGAGGAGTGTTGCACATATAAAGTTGTTATAAATACATGCTATCGTATTGGTTTTTTTTTTCTTTTCGTGCCCATATAGGGTGGATATTAGATGTGTGGTGTGGAAATGGTTTTAAATATAGTTTTCTATAGGAGTAAAGTTGATAAAGTGTCTCTGTAGTGAGTGAACACTGCCTGCTCAGGATAACACCCAGTGCAGAGCCCTGCTCTGATATGGAGAATCTGCTGCTGATATCCCAGCTCCAGCACCATTCCTAATCTAGGAATTATAGACCCAGGCCCAAATTAAGACTGATAAGAAGAATTAATTAAAACCACAGCCAAGAAACATGCATGCTTCAAAAAAGGCAGGACCAAGGAGTGGCCATGCAAAACAGCTCCCAGAAACGTGGAAATAAGTTATTGGAAAAGTTCAAATATACATACTTGATGGGGGGGTTCTCCGGGATAGGTGTGCTCTTGGCTTTTGGCCAGAGACACCTTGGCTTTGTATTTTGCTTTATTGCCTTGTCCTTATTGTCTTTTATTAAACCTTTTCAATCCTACCAAAAGGTGAACTTCGTTTCTCACACTTGATGACGGCTTTTCCAGAACTCTCCTTCTTGACTTCTGCTTTTGAGATGGGAATTCTTTCATGGCTGTTGTTCCATTTTAGGAGAGAAAGGCAATAACTACCCCAGCAAAGCAACTGCTGCTGTCTAAGGCTGACAGAAACCTGGAGAACGAGAATGTTGGTACAGCCCCCACTTCCCTCTGCCACGGAGAAAGGGGATCCATGTCCATCTGAGAAATAGAGCAGTGGGAAGGGTCTGCTGTTGAGTAAAACATTCCAAAGGACCAAAGCTGACTTCTGCTTGTTTTATGGGTTGTTTGAGGGCAGAGCTTACAACACTGGTTTAGCCAGAACCACTCACAGCACCTGTGAGTTTTTGGAGGATTGCATGCACATAATGACATGTCAGATAATTTCTTTTAATTCTACTTTGATGCAGTTTCTACTCCCTGCTGGTGGTAACCATTATCAGTTTAGAAGCAAAAACTCTGTGAAACACTGAGTCTTTTGTAAGTTCTTGCCTTCACTTGACTTAGCAGAGGCCAGTCAAATAAAAATCCCCCTTTAAATAAGAGAAGAGCTGAGTTGATGAATCTACACTGACTAATATAGCATAGTTCAGTTTGAAATAAAAGGTTCTTTAAATGTGTATGTTTTGGGTTGGGTTTTCTCAATCAGAAAGGGCTGACTCCAAAGGGCTGACTCCAAGCCTTTCTTCTTTTTCATCTCTGTAAAGGTGCAATAGAGAGAGATACAGCAGCTCAGTGTTCTTGACATCAGCAAACAGGCTGAAAAAACATTATCAGGAGAGAGCCAATCTCCTGTAACAGTTGAATAGTACTCGGCCTGGTGATAAAGGTTTGGGTGAAAGATGAAATGAAAAATGTGTCTATAGCTGCTTGCAGCAAAACCTGCTTTTCTGGAGCACTTTTGCCCCCTGTCTTGAGTGTTCTGTTGAATGAATAGTGGGTGCTTTATGTCACTTTGTTGCTGAATGGAGCAGTCTACTTAGCATGAACTTTTTGATGGCCCTACCTTCAGAAATGGTGTGCAGAGGTTTCCTGGATTATGCATTAGTCCCATTTAACTTTCCACTTGAAGATAACACGGGCAGCAGCAGGTCTAATAAAAACTGAGCAGAGAGAGGCAAGCCAGCACCAAAACCCTGAAATTTTTGTTCACAGAAATAATTTCAAGTGTCCCCTGCATTGAAGTGCCTCACCCAAGTGTGATATATATGGCATCACAAGTGTTTGGTGATATTTCTTCAATTTTTCTCAACTCCTTTAAAAACAGGGAAATCTCTTGGTTACTCCCCAGTGTTTTCAATCTGCAACAATCCCTGTACCTAAATATACAAATAATGAAAATCCTGCACTAGTTCCACTGGCTCGCTTAGTTGAGGTTTCAAAAGATGGGTGTGAGTTAGAAATCCCTTTGAAATTGTGACAGCCACATAAAAATTGCTTTAAAGTATGCCCAGCCTGCTCAGAGTGCCACAAGAATAAGTATTAACTCTAGTTTCTCTTAAATCTTTTGTATTGAGGTCACACTGGGGCACTATTCCAAGTTTTTGTTTATTTTCATTGAGCAAATTTTAAAATATTTTAATTTTAAAACCCACAAAACAACAAACAAACAAACAAAAAGCCAACACTAAACCAAAAAAATCCCAACAGATGATGGGACAGAAAGCCAAGAAAATATTAGTATTTTTCAGAATTTAAAACTCAGGATTTGAGTACTGAAATAAAATATCCATCTTTCCATTGTACAGAACCAGTCCAACTCTTATCACTGGTGCTCATCCCAGGAATCATCTCATGGCATTTCCCCTCCATAATGTCCTGGGCATTTTATGGACATTCCTGGATCAAGGGTTAAATTTTAGAATAAACTGACACAGAATTTTTAGGATGGTGCTGGGAAATAATGAAGTGTTCATCAGAGTAAATGATCTTCCAACCAAGAGCTGAGTAGCCTGGTGACAATTAAGGGCCACAGTGAAAACTAAGAGAGGCATTGAAGGATATCAATCCTATGAATACTGACAGGATATTTCTGCTGTCAGGTGACAAAGCCAGAGTAATTAATTGTTATAGTAAATAAGGTGATGAAGACACACACACAGAGCCTGGAATGAAAAAGCAACACATGCAGGACATGTCCTCTCTTTAAGGAGTCATTCTCAATGCTAAAGCTGATTTGATGAGGACAAAAGGAATAGCACAGATGAATCAAGGTCAGAAAGGTGAGTAAAAATAAGACAGTTATTATGTCTTTTCTGAAAGCAGCAGCAGATTAGAAAATAGGTCAGGGAGTGCAGCGAAAACGTTATTTGTATTTTGTCAATTTGCAAAGGACATGCATAACTGAATGCAGTGAATTTGTAGTAACCTCTTATTCTAGTTCTGGGGAGTGATGTATTATATATTATTTCTTTTTATTACTAGTACTACATTGTATTTATAAAAATATTTTTCCTGCCAAAATCACAATCCTATGGTGATGAATGCTGCACAACCAGTAGGAGAAAGTTTCTGTTGTGAAGACTGTGGGACCCAAACAAAAAGTAGGAGCACAGGCAGGAGGGGATGTGGTTTGTCAGGAGCCATGTGGCAAAGCAGGAAATAAAGCTTTTCTCCATTTCCCAAAGCAATCATACCCAGGAAAGACACAGGCACTTAACAGAGACACTAAATATTGCTCCCCTGGTGTGTCAAAATGCTTGTCTGATAATAGACACTTCTTTAGTTGTTTGGAAATTGGTAATTCATGATTTATCCACTTCCTGCTGTTTTGGGTTTAGCCTGTATACCTGAAGAAATAACTCTAAAGTGTACTGAGGGAGCTGTTTAGTCTAGAGAAAAGATTCAGAAAGGATCTCATTAATACACGTAAATATCTCCAAGGAGTGTCAGGGCATGGTGCCAGCAACAGAAAGAGGTGTAAGGTTATCAATCCAACACAAGAAGTTCCACTGCAGCACGAGGATGAGCTGCTTTCCACAGAGGGTGGCAGAGCACTGGAACAGCTGCCCAGGGAGTTGTGGCATCTCTGGATTCACCCAAATCCCACCTGGATGTGTCCCTGTATCCCCTGCTCTGGGTGGCCCTGCCCTGCTGGGGACACATCTCTGCCCATCTCCAGGGGTCCCTTCCAACCCCGGCTGTTCTGGGATTCGGGGCTGCCTGGGGAGGTGCAGAGGGCCAGGGGAAAGCACTCAGTTCACTCCCTGCTCCCAGAGCTCAGACTGATCTCACACAGTGCCAGAATCCTCAGACGTTCCACGTTTTCAGGCTCCCATCGATGAGGACACCCTATGTAAAAAGCCCATACCTTCTTCCTCTCCAAGTGCCCAGTCACCATTTCCACCTCCCACCATCACTTCCATCTTTTGCAGACATCCAGGATTTCCCACCTTTCATACTGGAAATGTCAGCAGACTTTCTACCTGCATTGGAACTCCTTGTTTGTAATAATCATTGCAACCTGTGCACAGAAACAGCTGATTTGCAGCTCATAAATGAGCCTTAAATGCAAATCTCCATTTAATCCACGAGGAGATGGTTGGGGAGAACCAGCTGCAGTTACCAATATTCTTCCAAAGTGATGTAGAGGGCTGGGCAAATCCTAAAATCACTGCTGCCCTCCCACACTATTCACTGGGGGATGTGCTCCCTGAGCACTGCTGGCTCTGCCCTGCTTCTGAAAATATTTATGCAGAAAATGGATGGACAGACAAACCCACAACCTGCTGCTGCCAGCTGGGTGGTGAAGAAAAGCTCTAAAATTACACCCATAAATATATTTTTAGTGCAAAAACACCTCTTATATTAAAAGGCTTGATTAAAAAAAATCCAAACTGCTAATTTTAATTGTTTAAAATATTGACCACACAATATATTTTCCTTAAAAAAAAAAAAAATATTTTAGGGAGAGCTGTAAAAAAAAAAAAAAAAAAGAAAAGAAAAATCAGTGCTTCAAGTAATAATTTATTTTCAAAAAATAATCACAGAAATATATTTTATCTTGATTTGAATACCTGTGTGTTTGTTTTAGAGAGCAGAGCATTTCCACAGCAAGAGACATTACCACAATCTGATTTTGAAAACAATGTGAGGGTGCCTTAAGATTGTATTTTTCTGCAATTATATAAGGAAAAGATAAACGCAACTAATTTTTTACATACATACAAAAATGCATCAAAAGCTATAGGAATTGTATTGTTTTGCTTTCAAAGACATGTAAAATGAGTTTTGCTTTTGAAGAGCTTTTTGCCTTTCCCACAGACTTCCTCCAAATTCCTGCAGCATGTAAGGGAAATGCTCCCTAGAATGCAGATTTCCTGGTGGATGTGTGGATTATTTTTCCTTAATCTCAAGTATCAATGACTGGAATCTTATCCTAAATAAGAAGCTGACATGTGTAACTAATTTTCAAAAGAACTTTCTTTAAGCTTATTACCAGAGCAACTGCTTTCATTCTTAAGATTTGGGCAATATAAGTAAAGGCAATTCCTTTATCACCCATCATAAAATCCTTTACTACGCTGTGAACTAGCCAAAAAATGAGTAAATTCTGATATATTCACAAAAAATACTTCATTGTTTTATCTCTTTATTTCTAGTCAGTATTTGTTGTGGAATAATGCAGGTAAAAGTTTTCAGTGTGTCACATTTGCCATTAGACATATTCAAATGTTTCTATTCTCAAAATATCCAGCCACTGCTTAAGATGCAATAAAACATTAACATAGTAAAAAAACTTAAATTCTTGAATTTTGGCCGAGTAGATTTTGTGTGTTTTAATTTTTATTGCCATCCTTGGCTTCTAACCTCCTCATGTGAGCTTTCAAAGGAGAAAATCAAAGCAGAAGGGAACAAACCAAGACTAGAGCAGAACAAGAGCAGGGGCACAGTGTTTTGAATTTAACAAGCCCAGTGACTAAAAACTTCTGATCATACAATGATTTGTTTCCATGGAGGATACAGCTCTCAGGATCATTTTTTAACACCTTAATTTATAATACTTCACATAGTTTCAAAATTAATTTTTTTCCCCCTCGATATCTGTGGGTGTTTAATTTTCACAGAAATGTTTTATTGAGCTGAGCCACCACAATGACACTTTAGGAACTTTAAGGTGGCTTTCTCTGCTCTGGTTTGCCCATAAATGCTGCTGGAAAATGGAAATAGGAAGTCCTCTAAAATACACACTGCTCCTGTACAATGAAGTTATTAAAATTGTAGATACACAGCCCTCAGGTTAAGCTGCTCTGTAATAACAGGAGCTGTATTCAGCAGCTACAAAGGCACAGCATAATTTCTTTTGGGGGCAAAGACATTCCTGGGTGGAAATGAGTGCAGAAAAAATCTCTGCTATTAATTATTTTGCTATTCGTTCAAATGGGTAGAATTATGTATAAACATTCTTCATTTGACTTATTCTCTCAGCCACTTGGCAGTAGTTCTGGCTGTTTCTGGAAGAAACCAAGGTAAAGCTTGAGGAACAACACAACAATTTTGGGAAAAAAGAAGAAGATTATTTACCTTCTCCCCTTCCTTTCTTTCTTCCCTTCCTTCTTTCCTTCCCTTCCTCCCTCCCTCTCTCTCTCCCTGAAACAGTTCAATTACAGTTGTTTACAATATCAGGCCAAAATATGAAAATATTCATAATGAGTTGAGCTTCTGGAATCCTAATTAATCAAGTACATTGTTTATGAAAGTTCTGTGAATGTTTCTTGCAGGGATGGCCAGCGAAATTATCACTGCCACTTGGGAGGTTTTCCAGGTATTTTTACTTCTGCTTTACAGAAAGAAGCAGCTGAAGCCTCTGGATGTAGGAATCCACATGACCAGAAAAAACCCGAGGATTTTACCCACTGCTCTCACCCAAGGCTGAGGGATGGAGGACAGGAATTTACCTGAAAACCCACACCAGTCAGGGAGCTCCCCTTTCTGGTTGTTTCTTTGCAGGAACAGGACCCTGAATTACTGAAAAGTGGTAAAACGCCGTGAGATTCACTGGGCAAGCAGCTGAGCAGTAACAAACAGGACCTGCAGTAGTTGCATTGTAGACTATTTTCTCATCCTAAATATATTTATGCAGACATGCTCAAGGCTGAACCCTCTCTTTTGTTGCTGGGCCACAGATCAGTCCGCTCCTGATTTAAAATGCATGGCTAAGTTTAAAACTTTAGTAAGGGCCAATCTCTGAATAATCCTTTCAGGATTATTGTAATTAAGGGACTAATCCTTAGATGCTTCTTAATTTGTGTCCGTTTTAAAATCGAGTGCCACTTCTTTCATCACAAAAGAGAGAAGAAGAGGTGGAACTGGCAAAGGTTTAAACATTAACAGCCTTTCCTGTCACCTCATGCATCTGAGCAGTGCAAACAGGTAGAATATTTAAAACCAGGAGGTCATTAAAACCAAACCCGAGCACAGAACCCCACCCCACAAAAAAGCACGACTGAAAACCAAGAGGGATTTTAAACCTGGGGACGTGTTGATGGTGAGAAACATTCTGTGTGTAGATAAGGCAAATACAGTTTAAGGACAGACATTTCCAACTTGTGAACGCGCTTTGCATGAACCCTCAAATGCTTGTTTGCATCAACCCTCTCCTTCTCCCCAGTAGAAGCCTGTTTGAAAAATACATCAGTGACAGCAGTTTTTCTAATCACCCCAGCATTTATATTTATTATCATGGAAAGAGTGAATTGGGCAATGTAAGTTTGAAAATTTAGCAGAGAGGGAGATTTAAAGTAATTAAATTCTTGATGCGCCTGAGGGAAGCGTCATGGTGTAATCTAAGGAAAGCTGAGGCTGAAGACGGTGCACAAGGAAAAAGAAGCAGTGGGGTGGCATTGCTGGGCTAAACCACCGGCCAGCAGTGCTCTGGCTGTACCTGGGGATCAGCTGTCCCTGAAATGTGCCCGTGATCTCTGCTTGCCGCATTCCTGGGCTCAGCAGTGTGAAAAAAGAGGCAGGAAAACCAAGCAGTGCTACAAGGCTTGGAAACAGCCTCTCCTCCCAATTCCAGTCTAGATGTGGGCACGACACAGACCTGGATGCCTCTGTCCCTGCATCTGTAAAACGAGAATGTTTGTAAATATTTACAAAGGAAATAAAAACCCCACCCTAGGGATTGTTATTATGAGCAGAAAAAGAGTGAGAAACAAGCAGTTGATGCTTCTCGTGCTGTGTTACATTTGTGTGAATGTGCAGCACTGGAAGCTGGGTGAGTTGGAATAGGGGTGAGAAATCATTAGGAGACGTGGGAAAAGGCTCACTCTTGTTGATACCCCTTTGAAACAGCATATCTTCTTTTTATTTCTCCCCGAAATATGTAATTATTCCAAAGATTCCATGCTGGACGTTTTGGCAAGTCTGCAGGGGAAGGTGTTCAACATTCCACGGGCTCCATGAGGATGATTGCTCCATGATACACATTTATCTTCAATATAGTTTACAGAGTTGGGTTTTTGTTGTTGTTTGTGGGGTTTTTTCCCCTTTTCTCTGTGACAAATTACATTGTGCTTTATGGAAATGTAACATTTTGTATGAATGGCTGACAGCAGCCATGTTGCATAGCAATGAGCAAGACAAAGTAGCTCCACTCTTATTTGCAACTGGCTCAGACCTTTCCATTAGCAAATTAAAATCTGTTCAAATTTATTTACTAATATATTAGGAGAAGCTTCAGGCTAACCCCTGTTGACCTGTATTATACAGCAAACAACTGTAGCAGTGAAAATAATTAATAGAATGTATTGCACCTCCTGCTTGTTTCTCCATCACAGCCCAGGGTCGGCTGCAGAGTGGATTTGCCATCTGCATTCTGTTACAAGGCCACATTTACTTAAAAATTATCAATTATATTCTGAAATTACTTCCTTTAATTGAACTCTCTCTATTCAAGGCATCCCCTGTTTTTAAAGCTTCTGAAAGCATGTACATGAAAATGTTTTCCTTTTCAAAACTTAAGGGGAACTTGCTGAATTACCTGCGGATGCAAAAGGAGCAAATATGCAACAGCAATTCCTTGTTCCATCAGTTATTCATTATTATTAGATCATACTTGTGTCACTCAGGTGTGAAGTACTGCAAGACATTTTTTTTATTTTGCATTTGTTATTATCCTGTTTGCCACAGAAGCTGGGAGTGCCTGATCCCTGGAATTGTCCAAGGCTGGGCTGGGCAGGGCTTGGAGCAATCCTGGATAGTGGAGGGTGGAACTGGCTGAGCTCTAACGTCCCTTCCCAAACCATTGGGTTGTTACCCTCATTCAGCCTTTTCACCGTGGAGCACAGTTAATTCTGAGGTCTTCATCTAATTGTTAAAGGAGAAAGTGATTACAAGACACAGAATGATAAAAAAAGGGGTTGTGAGGAAAAAAACCGCGGTTTCCAGCCACACAGAGTGGAGCTTAGGTGCCAATAAAGAAAATGCTGGAGATGTGTAAATGCCTCCTTTCTATCAACACAAACAGCTACAATAAAAGCTGTCAGAGAGTGATCAGCTGGTAAATCTTAGCCCTGCACAACAAATACAAGTTTTAAGGAGGAAATCAATCTCAGTGAAATATATTTTTAGGCTGGCAGACAAATTAATTAATTAATTAATAATAAATTTGCGCATTAATGGCCATGGTGACAAATTTCACACAGTGAATGTCGGCCTATTTTATTATTATATGAACAAAACCAATCATGATCTCTGGAAAAGATACATTTCTACACCATTTACTCAGTTTTTGATAACATCCTTTTTGTATAAAGACAACCGGATTAATTAATGAGTGCCAGACCATCACCCTTTAAATGTCTTTAGAAACAGAGATCGTTAACAATCTTATAATTATTTCTGTAAACAATAGAAGGTCTTCTCTAAAATAACTAGAAATCTGGTCTGATTAGGTGTTTTTATGATAATGTATTTCCCATGTAGGAAGGAGGGGTATTAGCCATTACAGGTCGCTGTTGACCTCTTGTGGTCCCATTCCGTGGTTACAGGAAAACTCTGAGGCCAGCCAGGAGTTGGACATCGATGCTCCTTGTGGGTCCCTTCCAACTCAGGGTATTCTATGATTCTGTCGTTGTCTGATAGCCAGGACACCCCAGGAATTCACCCCTTAAAAAGAACAAACCCAGTATTATTTCTGCAGCGTGAGACTGGAACATAAATCAAAATTCTTAACAATTGCTTTTAAATTCATTCCATACTTTAAAAAATAAAAAGGACTCTCATTGCCAGCAGCCAGTTCTTTCTTTTACAAAATGGAAAAGAGCAAAAATTAAAAAAAAAAAAATGAAAAAGATACAATACAACGCAACACGATGTTCTTCTTCTCTATTAAGTATTCAGCTAACCAAGAAGTAACAATTAGCAGCAGGAGAAAAGGCAATCAGTGATGTGCTGTGTAATTACCGTGCCCCAGGTCTCATCTGGAGAGCAGTGAATCCAACAGGGATCAGTCCACTGCAGTCTGACTGAAGTTCTGCTGGGTCAACTTATTTACACGGCAGTCTTCACCCTAGCAGACAGGCAAACACAGACTATTAATTATTTCCTTATCCCTGGTATTGATACTGTGTTTGAATGTGTTAATGTCTTGAAGCGAAGCTTGTGAGGGTCAGCACTTCGTTCTGGAGGGGAAAGGGGAGAGGAGGAAGATGCCAAATAAAAGAATGAAAATCCAGATTATTTTCAGCACTGATAAATCAGCATTTAGGCCCATCCACAGGAAAGAAGCTGTTCTAAGCAATCATTCCCTCTGGAAGTTCTACAAGCTCTTAACTTTCTGTGCTAGTGAAAGATTATCTGATAAAAATTCAGTCTCTATATTCGAGTGAAAAAAATGGTTTAGAAACTCATTGTGGCATTTTGTCTGCTTTCTCACAAAGGAAACCAAACCCAAACATGTGTATAAACAGCTGAAAGAAAGCAGCACAGTTCTGATTGTTACTTAAAAAATTAAACAGAGCAGAAGCCCCCTCCACCTCAATGACAGCAACTGGAAAATTACCGAGAAAGCAAAATTCTCTTGAGCTACACGTATTTGCTAAGATTTAAATTTGCACTTTTACACTAAGCAGGAACAAGGAGAACTGTAGGTGATCCCATGGGGGTTTTCTTCCCTGCAATTTCATGTCCCTGCTACCTGTAAAGATAAAGCAATCCAGCATTTCCCAGCATGAAAACACAGACATTGCTGTAAAAGCAAAGGAATATCCTATACAATTGCTAAGTGAAACTAATTAATTAAAAATAAATAGATGCTGTTGTTTCTGGTATCCCTGTTTTATCTTCTGCCATGAGTCACATTTCCTCTGGTCCACCACAATTTCAGCAGCCCCACAGCACCTGGTTCAGCCCTCTGTGACCTCGCTGCCACTCCAGGCTACAGAACAGCCTCTGGATGGTGTTCCTTTGGTTGGAGGGTGAACAGGAACCCTCTCCTAAGGAGATGAACATGATCCCAAACTGATTTAAAGAAATTGAACTGTGATTTCACAGAAACTCCACGAGGTGGCAAGTTAGGATTGCGTTAAGAGCCTTGTACTCAGAGAGGCAGAGGGGGGAAAATTCAACCGGCAATCGCCGGGATGGGAAAGGAGCGTTCAGAAGAACCATTTGTGCAATCTAATGTTCCTATCAGAAACAAAAGGAGTTTTGAATAATAACAATAATTTTGGAAGGATTTCCTTTGTCTTTAAACTTAGCGGGATTCTCTCACATACTTCTCCATAGAAAGGGTCGTCAAGCCCTGGAAAGGCTTCCAGGAAGGTGGTGGAGTCTGCATCTCTGGAAGTGCTCAAAAACTGTGGATATGGCAGCTGAGGACATGGTTTGGTGGTGATATGGCCACAGTGCTGATGGTTGGTGATCCTGGATGTCTTTTCCAACCTTAGTGATTCCATAATTCTATTTTCCTCAGTACTTTCTGTTTTGTTTTAATAATACCAAAAATAAAGTACCTCTTGTCACAGTTTTTAAACATGTAATTACAAATTGAATGTGACCGTGCACTTTCAGTGCAATGGACCCCAAACTACAGGATTCAACTGCAAGTAAATGTTTTTTTTTTTTCTTGAGGATCAAGCCAGGGGAGCTGTGGGAATATGTGCCAGGAAATGTTCAGCAGATTCAGGGTGTGGAGGATCTCCACCCTACACCGGAATTGCTCAAGTGCCCCAAATCCCGTGGCTTTGGTGCTACTCTGTTTTGCAGGGGGGATGTTCGTGCCTTTAACTGATGAAGGGAAGCACAGGAGCATTCCCAGCTCCTCACTGAGAGTAGGACAGTTCCATAGTGTTGCTCCACCACCCAGAGCTGATGATTTACTGCTGAACGTGAATACATCCCATTAACAGCAGGGTGTCACTTGAAAATTGTCTTCTGGAGAAAATGGAAGAGAACAAAACTGTTCTTCCAGGCTCTCTTCCCTTTGTTCTGCCATGAAGGTTCTTCACTTGGTTTTCCCCTGTTTTCCAGACAAGCAATGCTCTGGAGCACTTGGTGCAGGTGACCCTCGGGCCCGAGGAGTGACCGATGTCTCCCCCCATCCAAGTCTCCCCCAATCCCAGTCTCTTCTCCATCCCAGTCCCCTCACAATCCCAGTCTCCCCTATCCCAGACTCTCCCGGATCCCATCTCCCCCCCCAAACCCAGGCTCCTCCCAATCCTGTCCCAGTCTTCCCCCAGTCGCAGTTTTCCCTCAGTGCCTCCCCTATCCCAGTCTCTCCCCAGTCCCAG